>QEPC01001643.1:4683751-4698901 GCA_003113815.1 Sphenodon punctatus | reverse complement strand
CCCCCCCCCCGACACAGCTTTAATTACTTATGCTGACAACCTGCTTTTGGCTGCCTCCTCCCTCCTTGCCTGCCAAGAGGCATCCCTGTCCCTCCTTTATCACCTTGCCTCTGCCGGACATTAGGTTTCTCATGCCAAATTACAGTTTTGTTGTACCTCTGTCTGTTATTTGGGCCATGTCATCACCCCCGATAACCGTCTACTCTCTGTGGACCATTTGGAAGCCATTTCAGACTTGCCCCTCCCCACTACAAAGCGCCAGTTGTGCAAATTTTTAGGGGCTGCAAACTATTGTCGCCAATGGATTTTAGGTTATGTCCAGCTGGCCCAGTCCCTATATTCCTGCCTTTCTGCTTCTGATTTTTTCTCTGCCGCCAGAGGCCACTGAGGCTTTTCATTCCCTCAAACCTGCCTTGGCCTCTCCACCGGCCTTGACCCGACCTAACTACTGCAAACCCTTTACCCTTTTCTGCCATGAATCTGATGGATTTGCCCTCAGGGTCCTGACTCAAACCCTTGCAGAAGCTCACTGCCCTGTTGCCTATTACTCCTCCCATCTCGATTCTGTAGCCCGTGGTCTCCCACCCTGTCTTCAGGCAGTTGCTGCTGCTGCTTCTGACCTTGTTAAGCAACCTGCGTCTTTAGTCCTCAGACACCCATTAACTGTTTCAGTTCCACATTGTGTTTACTCTCTTCTAAATCAGGAAAAAACTCAATTTTTGTCTCATGTCCGCCTCACTAAGTATGAACTTGTTTTATTGTCTTCTGAAAACATTACCCTTTGACGGGTGACTCCCCTTAATCCGGCCTCACTTCTTCCTACGCCTGATGATGGTTCTCCTGACTCTGTCCCTCATAAGTGTCTCTCCCTGCTGCAAACTACTCTTTTACCTTCTCCTGACCTTTCTGACTGCCCCCCCCAACCCTGACTTACTGTTGTTTGTTGATGGCAGCTGTTTCCATGAAAACAATCAGCTGCTTGTTAGTTATTCTGTTTGCACCCAGCATGATGTTTTGAAAGCTTATTCCCTTCCTCAACTCCGCTCTGCTCAGCCAGCTGAGCTTGTGGCTCTCACCAGAGCTTGTCCTTTGGCTCAGAACTGTACTGTCAATGTTTACATTGATTCTCGCTATGCCCTTGGTGTTTGCCACTCCTTTGAAGCCATTAAAAAAAACCAAAAAAACACACAGGGTCTTCTCACCTCTACGGGTTCCCCTATCTACTATGCCTTATACGTTTCTGAACTTCTCTCTGCTCTCCTTCTCCCTAAAGCTGTTTCTGTCATCCATGTTCAAGCTCACACCACAGCCAACACTCCTGAGGCTGTTGGAAATCGCCTGGCTGATAAGGCTGCGAAACGAGCAGTCAGGTGTGGTCCCTTGAGACACCTTCTTCTCGCAGCTTCTCTTTCAGATCGGCTACCCGGCGTCCCACCATTGACGAAGCTTCGTGATCTCCAGCAGGCAGCTCACCTCTGCGAACAAAGTGCTGCCTGCGTTCCTGACTCTATGAGTCTTCTACCATCTTGATGGACGACCCGTTGCCCCGTTCCCTGGTGCAGCATCTTGTTCGTATGGATCATCTGCATTCGCACAGGAACATAAGGGGGGGATTGCCCAACAGATCTCGTCTCCTTGGTTTGCACCCTTTGTAGCAACTGAGGCCCGTAACCTGGTCCGTTCCTGTCCTACGTGCCAACTCCATAATGTAGCAAAGACAGTTTCGGTACGCAGCTCCACGCGACCACGGTCAGATGGACCTTTTATAAATCTCCAAATTGACTTTGCAGACCTCCCCCCAGCACGAGGATTCAAACACCTCCTTGTTGTTATCTGTACCTTCTCGGGATGGACTGATGCATTTCCTTGCCATAAAAATTATGCTTTACCTGTAGCCAAGCATCTCCTTCGTGACTTTATCTCTTGTTTTGGGATTCCTCTTTCCATTGACTCTGATACGGGCTCATACTTCACGCCCTCACTAAAATGCTGTGTAAAACCTTGGGGGTTAACCTGTACTTTCATACACCATACCACCCCCAAAACAGCGGCCAAGTGGAACAAAAAAACTCTGATCTGAAAACTGGACTGTCCAAAGTAGTCCATGACACAGGACTAAAATGGCCTCATGCCCTTCCGCTTGTTCTTATGGCCACTCGCTTCGCTCAACCCCAAACAGAAAACACGGCCTATCCCCCTATGAGGGTGGGGATAGAGCCCAGGGGATTGCGCACTGAGGGCCTTACTAAACTTTCTGATGATATTGCCTCATTTGTTTTATCCCTATCCAGGGGTCTGCAAACAACCAAGGCGAGGGTAAAAGTCGCTTTTGTGCCACCCACAGCTGACAACTGCCATTCTTTCAAACCAGGCGACTGGGTCCTCATCAAAGAGTTCCGGAGAAAGCACTGCCTGGCACCACGCTGGACCGGCCCCCATCTTGTTCTTCTAACCACACACACCGCTGTGAAGGTCTATGAAACAACACCGTGCGGACTTTGTCCAATTCACCTTGTCTGTTAAAAAACACACCTGTTTCTCATTTATTGAATGTCCAGACACCTACCGAAACCTGCCCAGTACCCCCAGTTTGAAGAAGAGCCTGTTCCCAGACTTCCCAGGATTTATAAAACGTGTTTTGTACGGTATATGTTTTGTTATACTTACTTAGCTGGCCCTGTTTGCTTGTGTAAGATTATTCATATACCTTATTAACACCAGTCTTAAATCTTCTTCAGAAACCGCCTGGAATATCAAGGTCCATAAGTTAATCAATAAACGCGCCCGCTTACATAATTGAGACTTCTCTGATTGATCGAAGTCTCAAAAGGGGGGAATTGTGGCAGAACAGTGTATGTAGATTAGCTTTGCCTGTGCCTGTTCCCAAGGACTTGTTAGCGCAGGCGCAGTAGAGATTTATTGACAGAGGCACAGTAGATTTATTGACGCAGACGCAGTAGAGATTAAACAGGGACTTTAACGCAAGCACTGTACTAATCACAGACATGACTCAGCATTGACCTGCGCAGTAAATCCACCAGTTACATAAACACCGGATGCTGACTATCATATCGGGGACCAGGCTGAATCCTGTGTCCTTATTGGGGCTTGTGAAACAAAGAACTGTGCACTGATTGGGTTATAGCTAGAAGCATGAAGCTGTATGAAAATGTATAAATATAGGTGCCTTCCCTTTGTTCGGAGCTCGATGATCACCAGATCCTCGACCCTACAGCTGCTGTGTGTCCTGCAATAAAGCCTGATCTGACAGACGTCTCTGTGCAGCCTCCTTTCATTTACTGCCTCCACTCAGCAGAATTTCTCCGACACATGCTTACTGGCTTCTCCCACTGTCCATTTGAGACTCTCACTTCTGTTCAACACTCTGCATCCCTCTCTCACACTGCTTTGATCACCTTCAGCTGCTCCCATCCTCCCTCCACTGGCTCCCTCTCCTACCTCATATCTAGCACAAATTATTTGACTTCACCTTCAAGGCTCTTTGTAACTTTGCTCCTCCCTATCTTTCCACTCTCATTTCCCACTATAGCTTTCTGCTCACATTTTCGTGGGAGCTTCGCTTCTCCTCTGCCACCATCCTTGCTCACTGAAGTCTCCTACTCCATCATCCATTTTTGCCCCTTCGCCCTTGATGCCCTCTATGTCTGGAACTCCTTCCCTGAACACATCTGCTCCTAACCTTCAAATCTCTCTTAAAAACCTACTTCTTCTATCAGACTTTTCCTAGCTGCTCATCTATGCTTCTCTTTATATGGTCTCACTCATCCTTCGGGATCCTCTTCCTCTCCTTAACTAAGCTAAGCACATACACCTGCAACTTCTCAGCTTCAGGTATGTATCCCAATTCCTCCCTAGGTCTCCTCCTCTTGACTCCTCTTCCTTGTCTACTCTAGGTTGTAAGCCCCTTGGGATAGGGATCTGTCTCTAATCATGACTGTTCATCGCCACACATTACTGGCACTATATAAATAATAAAAATAATAATTACATATACTCCTAACTACACACCAAGACATCTTTGCTTGGCAGTCTTAGGTTCCCTCCCCTTGTGCACCATAGAGAAGCCAGCCACAGTCCAACCCTTTAAGCGTATTTGTTTACTTGGTACAAGCAGAACTGGGTTTTCACCAAGGCAGTATTGCCTAAAAAGTTTTATTGTAAAACAAATATCTCGTGATTCTGAAATGCCTGAGACTGGCAATACAAAAATTGGTACCATTTGACAGCTTTTTAAAGAGATAGCCAAACTGTGCCTCAAGAGCCACATGTGGCTCTTTGACAGGTCAAGTGTGGTTCTTGGCCAGGGCTGGTTGTAAGTCCAGAGCTGCCTTAATGGTCCTGTGTCTTATTTCATTATACCTGCATCTCAGCAGCTGAATTCAGCTGCTCCTCAAGATCTCAACAGCCAGGACTGCGGAGCACTGGCTCTTCCAGACAATCACAAAGCAAGATAAGTTTGTGTGCACCCAGCCGTATGAAGATTTTGGTACGTGTCTCTTGGGTTAGGAACTATGGCCAACCCAGTTTATTTGAAGAGAAGTAATGGTCTCTTGGCCAGTAAAGACATCACCACAGTTGACACCAAAGAAATGAATGCAAACAAAAAAATAATTTCATTCCTGCAAGGAGTTTCCTTCAAGAAGAGTTCTGCTTGGGTCAGAAATTTAGGCCCAAGATGTGTCTGAGCCTGAACGCATTGGGCCTGACTTGAGTCTACTCCGCCTGTTGTATCTGGGTGGCCATGCCAATTCACAGAGCACCTTAACATTGTGATGTTCCATAAGGGACAGACCTGTGTCAGAAAGGGGATGGGGACAAGGCATCCCAGCCACCTTTCCAACTTCACCATACTCTGTACGGAGTGCTGTGACATCATGGCACTTTGTAGGAGTCAGGCCCTTCTACAGGTAGGGAGCCTGGCCTGGCCCTCCCCAAGCCTACGGGGCTTGGGCAGAGAGTAACCTGCCCTGGTCTGGGTCCAGTGACTCTGGTTGAGTCAGAGTTCAGGTCAGGGTTATTATCACAAACTGATGGGACAAAATGAGAACTTTTTTACTTTTACATCAGGTGCTGTCCCTTTTTCGTTAACTTTACTCAACACCACCTTAAGGCCCTGATTTCAGTGAAGCTGAAGCTAGTTGTAGCAGGAAGCAGCCTGACAGGGCTGCTGTCCCTTTAAGGTGATAGGTATGCATCAGTCTGGGGGCTGAGTGGGTGTGGCAAAGGCAGCCCAGCCGAGCAGAAGGTTGCTGCCTTGTAAACAAGGTTCTTCGAGATGGCTCCGAACATTCTCACAAATGGGTTTGCGCTTGCGCACCCTTCTCTTACCAGCATATATCAAGCTCATATTTAAAATTTCACATGACATTCGCACGCGCCTCACCCTATATAAGGTACCTTCCCGCCTAAGCCCAACAGTTCCTTCCAACCCTAAGCGATTAGGAAGAAAATTTCATGCAGGGCTGGAAGGGTGGGTTCAAAGCCATCTCGAAGAACCTTGTTTACAAGGCAGCAATCTTCTGTTCTTCTTCAAGTGGCTCCTCCCATTCCCACAAATGGGAGAGTACCAAGCCTAGAACAAGGCAGTGGGGGGATTTTCTTTACAGAATAAAGAAACAACCTGTCTTTAGGTTTTAAAAACAGACTTCAGTATAGACACTCCCAGAGCAGTGTCTGGCTCAGTGGAAAGATGAAGAGCATAATGTTTTAAAAATGCATGCAGGAAACTCCAGGTTGCAGCCCTGCAAATTTTCTGAGGTGATATGCCACAGAATGCTGCTGTAGAGGCACTGAGACCTCTAAGGGAATGAGCCATCAACTATGGTGGAGGAGGAAGACCTGCCTGCTGATATGCCAAGGAAATCACATGGACCAGCCATTCGGAAATGGTTTGGGAGGAAACCTTATGTCCTAACCTGGGAAGGGAAGGTGAGAGGAACAAGTCATCAGACTGCCTGCAATGCTGGGTCTTCTCTAAATAAAGGAGTTCTGCCATCTTGACACCTAAAGTATGACATCGAGCCAACATGTCAGAGTCATGTGGTGGAGGGAGGAAACTGGTAGAACAATTTTCTGGGCTAAATGAAATGGAGAAATCGTTTTAGGGATGAAGGAAGGATGGAGAAAGATCTCTAACCTGTCTGGGAAGACTAACAGGTAAGGCTCCTTGATGGAAATAGCAGCGAGTTCACTCACCCGCCTAAGGGATGTAATGGCAACCAGAAAAGTTGTCTTCAAAGTTCAGTGGAACAGATCACATTGTTCCACTGGTTCAAAAGAGTGGTTTGTAAGCTGAGCATGAGGTTGAGGTCCCACTGTGAGACCAGGTGCGTATGAGGAGGAAACCAGATAATAAGCCCCTTAAGGATTTTTTTTCACTAGGGGGTGGCCAAAGAGAGGCTGGCAGTTAGGTAGGGTCACATGTCTAGCTATGGCCAAGAGGTGCCATCTTATGGAAGAATGCGCCAGGCCTGTCTCGGCTAATTCCAACAAATATTGCAAAATTAAAGGGACCATCAGCTGGTCAACTGATAGGGATTTTTGGTTTAAGCAAAAAGAGAACCTTTTCCACTTAGAATTGTACGAATTTTTTCATCGATAGCTTCAGATCACTTTGAAGTACCAGATTTAGTTTGGTGGCATAGGTTCAGAAGTGGAGAGGAGTGGATTCTCCATGCATGTAAGTTCAGATGTTTTATCTCTGTATGGAGAATGCCGCCTCCCTATAGTGACAAATGTTGGGGATGTGCGGCAGGGGAACGAATGCTAGGGCCAGATTTTGGAGATTGTGGGACCAAATCTGGCATGGCCACCCTGGGGAGATCAGGATCAAGTTGGCCCCTTCCCTGTGGATTTTCTCTAAAGTCCTGGGCATAAGGGGAATTGGGGGAAGGCATACCCCAATTGTGTGTTGCAGTTTACAAAAAAGGCGTCCCTGAGAGACTACGGATCATGGGCCACCCTTATACAGAAACGTTTGCATTTGGTGCTGTGTCCCGTGGCAAACAGATCTACCATGGGTATCTCCCAGAGTGATATTAGAGTGTGGTATACAGAGGGGAACAATTCCCACTCCTGATGGTCCTCCTGAAGGTGGCTGAGAATATCTGCCTTTGAGTTTTGCGATCTGGCCATGTGAATCACCTGAAGTGTCATTTCGTGCTTGACGGCAAAATGCCAGATGGACTCTGGGCTATTTGACAAAGTTCTTTCGACTTTGTTCCTCCCAGTTTGTTTATATACCAGACTGCTATGATATTGTCGCAGGCTATTTTGATGACCCTGCCCTGTAACACCTATCAAAATGCCTTCAGAGGTTTTAGAGTAGTAATGGCCTCTAAAATGTTGATATGACATGGACGTTGTAATTTGTTCCATCGCCCGGTAATGGAGAGGTCGTGAAGGTGAGCCCCCCCCCCATCCTGTCAGTGGCAAATCTGTTGTCAAAAAAGGGGTGGGGTTAGGTTGTATAAATGACATCCCTGCCAAAACAAATTCCCTTCTACACCATATACGCAGAGAGTTTAGAATCTCCCTTGTAATCCTAAGCCTCCGCATGGGAAGGCCCACCAGAGGATTAAATAATTTTAAAAGCTATTGCTGAAGAGGCCTCATAAACAATCTGGCAAAAGGTGTGGTGGCCGTCATGGATGTCATGAGACCTAGAAGTCTCTGAACTGTCTTAATCTGTTGAAGTCTATGGATAGTTACTGTCCTTACCAAGTTGAAAATATCCAAAAATCTATCCTCTGGGGCAAACACCTTTGCTTTGGTAGAGTCAAGTATAGCCCCTATCTAGTCAATACACTGAGTAGGATAGAGGCAGGACTTTTGCACATTTATAGCTAGTCCTAACCTTTCACACAGATCCAAGGTGAAGCATAGCTTGGCATTCAAAGAGTCTGGTGTAGCAGTCACCAAAAGCCAATCATGTAGGTGTGGGAAAATAGCAATGCCCTGTCTGCGAAGTTACGCTATGACAGGGGCCATAATCTTTGTAAAGATCCTAGGGGCCGAGGAAAGACCAGATGGTAGGGAATAAAATTGAAAATGTCTGGAGTTGTGGGTGAAACGAAAGAATTGCCTCAACGAGGCATGGAGTCTAATGTGAAAATAAGCATATTTTAAGTCAATCACAGCGTAACACTGACCCTGCTTTAGGTGGGTGTTTAGATTCTCAAGTGTGAGCATTTTAAACTGGTAACATACAAGTTAAGGAAACGCAAATCTAAAATGGGTCTATAACCTCCTCCTTTCTTATCGACTACAAAGTTGTTGGAGTAAAGACCTGAGCGTAATTCTGTGCAGGGTACCAATTCTGTAACACCTCTGTGATACATCTCAACAATTTATTTATTCAATGCAACAGAATGTTGCAGAGAGAATATTACAGACTATAAAGGTCTAACTGGAGGTGGGAGGGAAGAGAACTGAACTTTGAATTCCACATTAATAATACGTAAGACCCAGGCATCTGATGTAATCTCCTCCCAACAGGAGAGGGAATTAAAGAACACAAACTGAAAAGAAAAGTCTCCCTGGACAGATGGATACAACTGTGCTGGGAGCATCAATAGTTGTTAGTGCTGCCCTCTGTGTGGGGGGAAGGGCTGCCTGGCGTGTGACCTTGGCTTGAAAGGTGGTACTGGGGTCTTGACTTCCCCTGATATTAGAAAGCTATGGGGAATAGATAAAAGGAACTTGATGCATAGTTTCTTTGCCTCAGTTAACTAATGTAGGTGATGCAAGGGGAATTCAGACAATTGCTAGTAGTTCGCCAGTAGCATATACTGGATGGGGGCTTGGAGATCAACTATGAGAAAACAAAGGTTCTAATTATAGGTCAAAGGAGACACAAGGAAGTTCATAAATGGTGGATTTGGGGTCTCCAGATCTCCCAGGTGGATAGATTTTAGTACCTGGGGGTGACCTTTTCAAACGCCCCCAGTTGGCGGGACCACTGGCTCCAAGCAAAAAACCAGGCAGTACAGACAGCAAGCGTCATTCGGGGATTCTATTTTGGCAAGGGGGGGCAACTGATACTGCCAGCACTTTGCTTGTTTCAAGCGAAAGTAACAACGCAGTTGCTATATGCATTCCCAGTCTGGGGTTGGGAATTTTTGGACCAGCTGGAGTCAATTCAGAATTGTATCCTGAGG
Source organism: Sphenodon punctatus (assembly GCA_003113815.1). Taxonomy (NCBI): domain Eukaryota; kingdom Metazoa; phylum Chordata; class Lepidosauria; order Sphenodontia; family Sphenodontidae; genus Sphenodon; species Sphenodon punctatus. The sequence continues at coordinate 4,689,722 of QEPC01001643.1, read as the reverse complement.
GCTATTTTGGGGGTCCCTCGGGGAACCCCGCAGGTATTCCTTCGTGTGGAGACAAGCTGTCTCCCCATTAGAGTCCTTGTGCTCCAGGCTCTGGTCCGCTTTGACCTGAAGGTGGAATCCCTCCCCCAGGGGGAGGGGTCCCTGGTGGGTAGAGCCAAAGACGAGGGCCTTCTACGGACCTGGTTAGGTAAACTAGAGCTGACAGTTGGGAGACTTGGTTTCTCATTCGAGTGCTTGCGATCCTGGGGCATTAAACAAGCTATGGCCTCGATTAAGCAAAGGATTGTGGACCAACAAATCCAAATGGATGCTGATTTGCTCCAGAAACAGAGGGTCAACCCGTTATATAGACCCCCACCCAGGCCACTACAGGATTCCAACTACTTAGTGGCCTGGACTAAATTCTCGCTGAGAAGGGCTTTCACGCGTCTCCGCTGTGGAGTCTTCCCTTCCGCAATCCTGACAGGGCGCTATATGGGGGTTCCAACCCAAGGAAGGAGGTGTGTAGATTGCCCCTTGCAGGAGCTGGATACAGTCCTTCACATACCCTTTACTTGCCCCAGTTATGATAGGTTCAGAGGAAATTTCCTGATAATTTGGGAGCAACACCAGGCAAGGGCTCCCTTAGTTTCACCTGATATACTATGTTTGGGATACATGTCCTCGGATCTAACTAGGGTGGTGGCTCGATTTGCAAATATAGTGATGCGGGAAAGGCTGCAGAGGATGCTGGAAGAAGAATAGGAGAGATGAATCAAAGTCAATTCTGGTATGTTTGTATTGTTCATTGGGGGAATGTTTTGTGTTGTACATGTTGGTACCCTGAGCAAGAGGAATATCTAAGTTCATGTATGATAACCTCGAATGTGTGCGGGATCGTTGAGGTTTTAAACTTCTCTTGGAATTACTTATTGCTGCGCTGATTATGGAAGGACTTGTACTCGAGTTTTAATGTGTATTGCCAATAACTTTATAGTTGGGCAAATAAAGGATTTTATCTTTTATCTATATACTGGATGGAAAATTAATAATAGAAGAGACTCATCAATTATATCCCTGGAACAGCTGGAACCAACACAAGGAGCTGAATTTCAGCTAAGTTAGATTTCATTTATTTGTATTTCCTTTTCTTTATTATTGACCTCTGTCTGGGGTTCTTATGTTGCCTATGCTGCCCAGAGGCAGAACTGGCATCTCTGGGTGAAAACAGACATGACACTAACCACCCTTGGTGGTCATTTATGCATATTTCAGGGCTGCATAGGGCACCAATACAGCCCTGCAGCATGCATAAATAACCACCAAGGATGGTTAAAGGGTGGTTAGCATCATGTCTGTTTTCACCCTCTGTCACCTCTCAATGAGGCGGGTGTAAAGTACACAGATGATGGGAGCCGCTTAGTTGGCAGCTTAATTATTAACCCATCTAAGGGTCATAATGTTGTCTGTGCTGTCCAGAGGTACAGCTGACATCCCTGTCACCACTGAGGAGTGTATAATTTATTTTTATTATTTTTATTTCATTTTCCTTCTTATTGAACCCTGTCCAAGGGTCTTACTGTTGCCTGTGTTACCCAGAAGCAGAACTGGCATCGCTGTCACCAGCGAGAATGGTGTGAAAACAGAGAGAGCTGTTTAGACTGGCAGCTTTATATTAACCTGTCTGTGTCTGGCTACGGGCTTGCTGCCTGTGCTCCACATGGAGAGGCACTAACTGCTTCCTCCCTTCCTGCTGTCAGTGCTGAGGAGCAGGGAGCTTCTAATCAGAAGGAGCTGCTGCTGCTATGACATCAGACTCCACATCAGAGCTTCACCACTTCGACGTCGAGGGCTTCTCAGCACCGACAGTGGTCAATGTCAGATCCGGCAGCCCTTGACACAGCGGGAATCAGCTGGAATGTGGAGGGGTATAGGTGGCCCTAGGTCAGAATTCTCCTTGACAGGAGATTATAAGAGCTGCTTCTTTAATTTCCTCTTTTGTGCTGCTCGTGAAGCAGCTTTTCTCGCTTTTTGAGGAATTTTTCCTTTTCCTTGTGCCAAAAAGCTGAAGGTTGCTCCCTCGACCTCGTAGAGTGCCTTGTCGATGTTGAAGCTGCCTCCCTTGATGTCGTAGATAGAGGAATCGACATCAAAGCGCCCTCTCTGGATGCTGAAGGATGTGCAGGCTTTTTAACCTCCCGACGTCATAGAGTGTCTTGTCGATGTCGAAGCTGGCCCCTTCGAGGTCGTAGATTGTGGAATCGACGTCGAAGCGCCCTCGCTGGATGCTGAAGGACGGGCAGGCTTTTTAGCCTCCCTGCAGACAAGGGAAAGCAGAATCCTTTGATCACCGTTCAGGCAATCTTATCCTTGTATCAAAACGTTCTGTAGATGGGGCTGTCAGCCACTGGAGTTTCGGAGGCTAATAAGGGGAGCCAGTAAATTGCAGGTCAGAGTCTTCTTCAGCATTGTATAGTGGAGAAGTACTAGGCTGAGATAGGAGATACGGGGGGGTGAAAACATGCCCGTTTCAAAAAGACCCTCATTCTCTGAGGACTGTGGGGGAAAAGAGCGGGCTGCCAAGTTGGCAGGTTCAACCCCTTCATGAAGTCTTTGCCTTTTTAGGCGATGGCGCTCGGGACCCACGAGAAGTGGAAGGACCCTGGACGCTGGATTCCTGAGTAGATAGCTCAGAAAGAGTGGGAGCCGCCGAGACGGTCTCCTCAGACCTTAGGCTTGGGACCATAGGGAATGCGGGGACTACTTTTCAGTTTTTGTTTACCTTCTATCGCCTTCAGCCCTTTGTCCACAGGAAAAGAGTGCTTAAAAACTATGTTTATTAGCCATTAAAATGAATGAGTCGTGAGCTAAGTCTATGTCGGCAAGCCGCGAAAGCAGTTGGAAGGAACTGTTGGGCTTAGGTGGGAAGGTACCTTATATAGGGTGGGGGGCACGTGAACGTCACGTGAGATTTTAAATATGAGCTTGGTATATGCCGGTAAGAGAAGGGCGCGCAAGCACAAACCCATTTGTGAGAATGGGAGGAGCCACTCGAAGAAGAACTGGATGAGCCTACACTGTATTTAGAGGTGAAACCAGTGTAAAGGGTGAAAAGAGGTTCTAGCTGGTGCTAGTGGGGCTGCAGGCTCTGGGAAGAGCAGTGAACAGTGCTTAACTGAGTGTAGCTGTGAGGGGGTATGGATAAGGCAAGTCCTGAGAATAAAGCTGAGCCTGAGCCCTAATGCTAAGAGGAGGCAGCTGTGCAGGACTGAGTAAGTTAGGATAGCCTGAAGCCAGAGAGGACTTAATCTGTAGGAGGCAGCAGAAGGAGAAAGACCTCTCCACACAGCCCTCCTGTAAGCAGCTAGGAAGAGCTGTAGAGGGGGGGAAGCTGCTCTGAGCCAGCCTGGGAGAACATGGAAGGAGACAGCAGAAGGTGAAGCTCTGTCTCCAGGCAAACTCAGCCAGGGGGCTGTCAGCTGGTGGAGATTGGGAGGCTATTTAAAGGGTTTGCTGAAGTAGAAACTGGACTAAGCCCAGCCTCCTACCAAACCCTGAGGCAAAGGGGGTTGCTCTGAGCAAGGACAGCTGCACCTAGCTGACAGAGTGCCCATAGGGAGCCAGGAGGCCTAAAGCCTGGCTATAGTGGGAGAATTGTACCCCTATGTGAGAAACATTGTATGTTGATATGTAGAGACTTTTCATGCTGAGTAAAGACTGCTCAATACCTGAGACAAATGACTAGAGAGTTAATTCCTAAGAAATTGACTCGGTGGGTCTGATCCTGTGGAGACTTATGCCCCAGGAGCTGTGCCCTGCTACACTAGTAGCTCCCAAACCATGGGTTGGCCCCCTACAATATGGAATCACTACAACTGCAATGGCATCTTGAACTATTTGAGCAGCAGCTTCAGATTTTTCACTCCCAGTATCAATGGTGGGAGGAGCTGGGAATGAGTTAAAATGCTTATCCCACCTCCTCCTAGTGCTTCCTGGATAGGAGGGAAAGGGAGTGCTTGAAGGGAGGGAGTGTGAGACATTCCTAGCCTCCTCCCAGCACTTCCTGGATGTGAAGGGGAGAGGGGTGCACAATCCTCTGCAGCTACAGCGAGTGTAAAGGAAGAAGGGGAGACCGAGTAGGAGTGTTTGTGAAAGGAGGAGAGAGGGGCATTGTGAGTGTGTGTTGCATGTGAGAGGATGAAGGAGAATGTTTTTTATGGCACTTTAGTCTTTGTTGGTGTCCAGAATCACAGGAATACTTAAGTCCCAAAATTGTGTCATGCAGGCAAAAGGTTTGGGAACTGGTGTGCTAACCAATTAAGAATGTTGCTGAATTTGGACCTAAATAAAAGGATGATGAAACCCCATGAAAACTTGAGAGCTATTTCTGTCTACTTGCCAACTAACTCTCATCACTACAGTATATGAAGATATTTAATGTGTCACAATAGAAGTTACATAGCAGAAACCTTGCATTTGAACAATTCCCACATGTGAGTTATAAACAGTGGCTTTTAGCTAATACAATCAGTACTTTGTAAAGATATATATTCTAGTTACGAATCAAATACTTTTGTGCTCATAAAGTGGCAAGTATTTTTTCAAGGGAATCTGTTTAAAACCTTTATGTAAATAAATCATAGGCCATTTCACATGAAACACTGCCTTACACAACAATAAACTACCTCAGGCAACACTTCCCTAACTTTAGTATACAAGGGGCATCCATGTGATCAATTCTACCCAAGGGTTAATTATCCCTTGCTGACTGTTATCCTATCAGAGTGGTCACCTGAATGATCACCTGAAAGTAACATACCCCACATCTAAAGTACCTCAAACTACCCCGACAAACCTTTAGGCAGTATTACTACTCCATGTTTAATGTGACTGCTACCATCCACTAACAGTCAGCAGGGACTAGGATAGGGAGGGGGAGGTCCCAAGGGCAGCCCCAGGTGTGAGGTGGGTGCAGCGCGAGGTAAGGTGCTGCCTGGTGAGAGTAGGCAACAGGGAATGGGTTGGGGTAGGGTTTGGGGCGGGAGGGGGGTTGGGTTTGTATATTTCCCTTTTCTTCAAGTGGACTGCTATTGGCTTTGACATTTGATATATTGTTTAGATTATTATGTATTGTTTATCAGTGGTGGCCTGCCCCCTAGGACATCAGGGGCAATGTCCCCCCAGCCCGCCCGACGCCGAGTCCCCGCCGACTGGGGAGAAGAGGGGTGGGGATATTTTTTTTTAAAAAGTCGCACCGGCCTAGCCTGGGCTCATGTGCGGAGCCAGCTCGAAGAACCTTGTTTGAAGTAGCAACCTTCAGAAGGTTGCTACTTCAACAAGGTTCTAAGCTGGCTCAGAACATTGTCACCACGTGCGCACAAACCAGTGACTCACACACCACCACCTAAGGAAGCGTCACTCTCACACACCTTCCTAAGGAAGCCTTCAGGGTCAAAAGAGAGGCGTTTTCTCCCTTTATGCGGAATGGGCGGCTAGAAGTGCCATCAATTCCGTTTAAAGGGACCCCGCAATGAAATAGTGCCAGCAGGGGGCACTATTTCATTGCGGAGGCCGGGCGGGGGGACAGTCCATACCTGGGTGCCCAGCACGGGCGCCTCGGGTATTGGGGGCGGGGGGGAGGAAGGCTGGGAGCTGCCGCACGTGCAGCTCACAGCCTCCCCCCTCCTCCCTTGCAATGCTCCCAGGCCCGGGTGTGAAGCAATGTGCGCGGGAGCACCAGGAGCTGAGCCTCCTGCTGCTTCCCCACGTGTTGCTTGAAGCCCAGCCTGGGGGGAGAGGGGAGCGGGCTCCTGGGTTCTCGGGGAGGGGAGTGGGGACTAGTCGGTTAGAGCAGGGGGCTGGGAGCCAGGACTCCTGGGTTCTCGGGGAGGGGAGTGGGGGCTAGTGGGTTAGAGCAGGGACTCAGGGGGCTGGGAGCCAGGACTCCTGGGTTCACTGGGAGGGGAGTGGGGGCTAGTGGGTTAGAGCAGGG
>QEPC01001643.1:4613247-4676581 GCA_003113815.1 Sphenodon punctatus | reverse complement strand
GGGCTGTTGTTGAGACGGTTGCGTGACCTGGGGGGGTCTGGATGGGACCACCCTTGGTTGGTTCCAGTCATTCCTCTTGGGGGGGACCCAGCGGGTTGTCTTGGGAGCAGAAACATCTAGCCCCCGGGCCCTGGACTGTGGCATTCCGCAAGGTTCAATCTTGTCTCCTTTATTATTTAATGCAGCCCTTGGGGGAGATCATGAGACGGTTTAGTGTGCGTTGCCACCAATACGCTGATGATACCCAGCTTTACCTCTCTTTTTCAGCTGACCCAGGCCCTGCCGTCTCCATGCTATCTCAGTGTTTTGAGGCCATGCCCATGGCAAGTTGGCTATGACAAAGCAGACTGAAGCTCAATCCCGATAAGATGGAGGTGATGGTGGTGGGCCGGGCGGGGGAGGTGGTGCCCCCTCTTGTGGAGGGAGTGCGCCCCTCCGTGGCTCAGCAGGTTCGGAGTCTGGGGTATTATTGGACGCGGGTCTCCATCTAGATCAGCAGGTAGATGTGCTGGCAAAGGCAGCTTTCCACCAGCTGTATCTGGTGCGGAGGCTGCGTCCGTATATCTTCAGACCCGACCTGGCCACTTTGATCCATGCTTTCATCACCTCGAGGCTGGACTACTGTAACGCGCTCTACATGGGGCTTCCCTTGACGCTGGCCCGGAGACTGCAGCTAGTGCAGAAAACGGCAGTCCGTCTCCTAACAGGGACGGGCTGACGAGAGCACATAACACCAGTGTTCCGTGCGCTGCACTGGCTGCCTGTAATGTGCTGAGCCAAGTTCAAGGTGTTGACGTTGATCTATAAGGCCCTCTACGGTCTTGGACCTGGATACCTCAGGGACCGCCTCACCCTCCGTGACTCAGGACGGACTCTCCGGTCCACCGGGGGTGCCTTCTTGGAGGTCCCCCGCGTAAGGCGGGGGGCTACAATGGAGAGGGCGTTCTCGGTGGCTGGACCCCAGCTGTGGAACTCCCTCCCAGAGGAAGCACAACTGGCCCCGAGTCTGCTGGCCTTCCGTCGGGCCTGCAAGACATGGCTGTTCTCCCAGGCCTACGGAGGCAGGGAGGGGAGGGCGGGCTAAATTTTTGTATGGCGGTATTTTTAAATTGTTTAAATATCTGTGTAGATGTTTATATTTTTAATATATTGTGATAAATTGTTTGTTTTATGTTGGAAGCCGCTACGAGATGCCGTAGGCATAGGGGGCGGCATATAAATGGAATTAAATAAATAAATAAATTAGTCTTAAAACATATGAAAGATGCACTGATTGCATCTAGCTGCCTAATGTGTAACGGCTAATGCACAAATTTAAGCATGGGATTCGTCTTGATGACTAAAAAAGGGACTACTCAGAGTTACAAATGTACATGTATTTAAAGTTAAGCACGTGCATGTTTGTAGGATTAATGTCTTATTTTGTAGATTTCAACTATTTAATCTGAAGTATAGCCTGCACATACTATATAGACCAGTGGTTTTCAAACCAGTGGTTACAGACCAGTGGTTTCATTAGTTATTTCTTTTATTATTTATTATTTGACCTACTTTCAGGCTTCTTCTAGCTTCTCAACCCCACTGCTCAGTGATGCTCCTTCTGGGTAAGGCCACATGAGATGATATACCACTTTGGGCACCATACCCCACATTAGCCCATGACACAGTGGATTGTATGACTGGAGGCTGCCAGATGTTTGCCCAGTTCTGCCCCAGGTCAGGCAACTGGCTGCTGCTACACAATGCATCCGCCAGAGAAGGCTGGTAACATATCATGTGTTGCTGTTGCACCACCCAGGCTACGATTGCCCAATGTGGGATAACGGGCAGCCTCCCGTCTGGCTGGCCTGTGCGGTCCTGCCACGAGGTGAGATCTGAGGACTGGGCCTGGAGGATCACGCTCAGCCCAGCCGCCAAACAGCTAATTGGGGGAGGAGCCCGGAGGAGCGTGTGTGCTCTGCCTGCCTGCCAAACAACTGATTGGGGTGAGGGGGCCCAGAGGAGCCCCCCTTCCCCAATCAGCTGTTTAGTATATTGGGAGAGTGCATGTGCTCCTCTGGGTCTCCTGTCCCCCAATCAGCTGTTTGGTGGGCATGGAGAATGCACGTGCTCCTCCCCCGATCAGCTGTTTAGTAGGCAGGGAGAGTACCCATGTTCCTCTGCCCCATCAGCTGTATAGTGGCAGCAGGCCCGATCCTGCAGCTCAGCAGGAGTCTGGGGTCCAGTCCCGTGTAGCCAGCTCCTCAGCCCGACTTGTGATGTGGAGGAGCTGGTGATGGCCATGGGGGAGAGGAGGCTGCTTGTTTTGACTGCCCTTCCCGATGCGTGATCTGTGTGAGGTGGGGAAAGCGGACCCAGTGGCTAGAACTTTTGCTGTGGCCGCTGCCCCGTTATTGACTTTGCAAGCCCCCTTGTGGGATTGATCGAGTAGCAGCCTTTTAAAAATTTTCTTTGCGTGACTTTTACAGTGTTTTCTGTTAAGGCTACTTAATTGCTGAGTGCTCGCACCTGAAGCCCTAGAGCCTTGCTGGATCCTACCTACTACTTCCGCCTACAGGGCTTTATATCGGTGACCCGAGTCTGCGGCGGCGCCGAAGGCGCACACCAAAGAGCGTTGCGCCTAAGGGCTGCACACGCAAGGGCGCACCCTTGAACACGCGGCCTTAGGCACAATTTTCGTAATGGGGGCAAAGGGAAAGGACACTGGCGTTGCTTTTATTGTACCTTGTTCAAATAATTTTTCTGTACTAGAAGAACTGAATGATGATAGTTTAATTTTTGTGCAGGAGAATGGGAAAGGAGGCTCCCCTCGGTTCCAGTCTAAATCTATGACCCATTTTGGTCAACAGGATAGTATGCATTCCCGCACTAAGAATCATACAGTGGTCTCTAAATCAATGCTACCTGAGCATACGCAACTTATGGCTCAAATTATTAAATTTGTTTTTGATCAGTTAAATGCCCTAAATAAGAAAATGGATGAATTAACTGATCTACAGGAGTCAAACAGACAGTTAAATAAAGGATATGCCTCCCTGGGTCTCCATATGATTGCCACCATAGATAATAAATAAATAAAATAAAACAAAATAAAACAGCGACTCAGAGACCTTTTCAGCAACAGGATATAATATTACTAGCCAATACACCTGGGAGGGGGTGTGGCGACCTTGAACAATTTTGCCTAGCAGAGGATAAGTTAGCTCTTACAGTTAAGTCCCGTGCTAACGGTACATTACCTCCCTGGGAAACAGCCTTAGATGTGGCTGAACATCTCAGATTATGGTCAAGGTTACCAATCGCTAGTAAAGATGTAAGGGAGTTGGGCTATTGACCTTATATAAGAGGCAGGAGAAATGCGTTGGTGCATTTTAACAATACCTCCACCTCATTCATAATGGAGTCAGTAGCCCTCCTGGAAAGGAGGTCTATTTACCCAGCGAGGGTTTATAATAAGACAACCGATAATATATCAGCAAAGCCCCAAGTTCGATCATCTAATGCCCCCTAGAATGAACAGCGTAGCAAACCAGAGTCAGCAAATAGGGTGCAAAGTACAATTGAAGAAACTATGCAGGAACAAATGGAAAATACCTCTGAGGGTGAGATGGACTGCCAAGAGACCCTTCCTGGCAAGGAAGGAAATACTTTCAATAAACTTTCAGATATCAGTGAGGGTAGCTTTCAGTCAGTTCAGTGGGAAGATAGGGTTAGGGAAGAGTCCATAAATCAACCTACTCTTCTAGATAGAATGGGTCTGTTGTATAATCAACTTAAGAGGCCCCAAGAGCAGATGGATAGGGGTGACAAACAGGGCATAAGGAAAACGAAAACCAAAGTGGTAGGGAACAAGGGCCCCTATAAGACATAGTTCAAGTAGTGATGACCTAAGCCTGAGGACTTATTCCCAACATGGTCTGGAAACCCCAAAAGACCCCAAAGATCTTGAGAGGTTCCTCGAGAGTAGGAAACAGAGGAAGTTGGACCCAAAGGGAACTGGGAACAAGATAGAGGAGGGGACTCACAAGGGCATGAGAACCTCTTAGTGACATTGGAAGAGGATCTTATAACAACAGGCCTAGTGGCCTATAATCAAGAAATGGATAGATTAAGCAGTGATATAATGAAAAGTAAGAATCTCCTAGAATCGTTGAGGGAAATCAAGGTGCCCTCTGTGGATGAGATGAAAGGACTTGCCTATGCAGGAAATAGTCATAAGGACCTTCTGCCCGTTGATCCAACTGAGCGGGACCTAAGGGAAGAAGGTCCTGTACTCCTAAGCCGGGGGGAAATATCTTCTAAAGCTGATAGTTGCCTAGAGAGTTCTGAGGCGTCCAGTTTAGGACAACTGGGCAAAGGGGATTATTCCACGCAAGATAAAGAATTGGCTAACACTGGACAATTCTTGGAAGAAGAGACGAGCGACCATCCTGACCAGCTGATGTCGGGGCCGGAGGGAGGCACCAGCTTAGTGGTAAACTGACATTCAGTCCCAGCTCAGAGCAATATGCCTAGCTGGGTGCAGGAAAATAAAGTTGGGCTGGATTCTTCTCCTGGCACACGGCTAAAGATCTTAGCCTGGAATATAGCTGGTTGGATGGGGAAAAAATTAGATAAAGATTTCATAAAATATCTACAGGGCTTTGATATTGTCTGCGTACAGAAAGTTTGGTTAAGGGATGTAAATCAGATTGAGCTAGAGGGATACCAGAAATGGTTCCTTCCAGCAGAGACAACCCGGTCAAAAGGGCGTCCGTCGGGAGGTATTGTTACCTTTACCTCCCTTGGCCTTCACTCAGAAGTGGTTTTGAACAAGTCTTTTGAAAGATATGCTCTTGTACTGAGAATTATAGTATTTGGAATTGAGGTCCCTATTCTGTTATATAATGCGTATCCCCCCCTCCCCCAAATAGCCTGAAAACAGACCTCTGGGAGAAATTTAAGCAGCTCTGTGTAGCATTAAATGAGGAAGGGACGGGGGACAAAATTATTATCCTAGGCAACTTTAATGCGAAAACAGGGCCAAATAATCAGAAAATTGAGAAGGCTTGGAATATAACTAACCTCTTAGAGCCTGGGGAGAACTGGAATGAGGGGAGAATCTCAAGAGATCAACAGATAAATAAGGAAGGGAAAATCTTTTATGAATATATTCTGGAAAATAGTTTGTATATCCTTAATGGGAATTGTCATGGGGATTTTCTGGGCAATTTAACATATCCATTTGCCCGAGGTGGGAGTATTGTGGATTATGCATTGATTACCCCATCTTTGTTGAAATTCATACAGGCCTTTAAAGAGGATTACAGAATTGAAAGCGATCATTTTCCAATCACTCTGGTTCTTGAGGATGTAGGAAGGGCTCATCCTGAGGTGCTTCCTCCTTACTAGGGAGAGAGAGCAGGTTAGGACATGTAGAATCCACTGGTCAAACAAAGTTGATGCTAGGATGCTTGAGGCATTGTCCTCTGGCAAAGTACTGTGCTTAAAAGAACTGATTTCTAACTCGGTAACCCTAGGGGATGCCATCCTGGCAGTTGAAGAGCTTTTCGCCCTTCTGAAACCAATCCTTACTAGAGACAACTCCAGGATTAGGGAAAAAACATCTTATATGGATGGTGGGATAAGGATTGCTATAGGGCCAGGACGTTGCTAAGGAAATCTGCGTGCCTTCTTAAACAAGATCATAGTGGGCTCTTAGTATCCCTATATAAGCAAGAATATCGGCTATATAAGAAATTGTTGTATTAAAAGAAAATAGTTTTAAAATCATAAATGGAACAAGCTTTTGGAAGCATTAGATCAGAATAATGGGAAAGAATTCTGGAGGCTGATCAATTGTTCTATGAGAGGGGACCATCTCTATGTTCAATCAAATATTACTATAACAGTGTAGGAAATGCATTTCTTTGAGATTTTCAATTGCAGTTTTCCCCCGAATAGAGCAAGGATAACAGAAACAAATACTGTACTGCTTGTGTGGGATCCAGTTAAGGAAGAGGAGTTACAGGGGGTTATAAATAATTTTTAAAATGGAAAGGCTCCGGGGGGGAGATTTCTTCCTCTCCGAAGTCTTTAAGTTAAATACTTAAAGTGGTGGGCAGGAGATTTCATAAAATCCACAATGCATAATCCACAACACTCAGACCTCGGGCAAATGGATATGTTAAATTGCCCAGAGTGGTGGGCAGGAGTACTGGTGAACTTTTTTACCCTGATAAATGACTCTGGGGTTATCCCTGATTATTGGAAAGCAGCTATTGTAGTTCCCATCTATAAAAAGGGAGATAAAAATGACCCCCAAAACTACCACCCTATAAGCCTATTGCCGATAATATCCAAGTTGTTATTAGAAAGGCTTCATTCTTCGGTGATGGAAAATGAAATTCTAAAAACCAAACAAGCCGGTTTTACCCCAAATAAGAATACATTTGGTCATTGTTATATTTTGGCCCACTTGATAGAGAAATATAAGAAGAAGATGATTAAGCTTTTTGTTGCATTCATCGACTTCTCTTCAGCTTTCAATCTAATAAATAGGGAACATCTTTGGGGAAAACTGGAGAAACTGCATATTGATCAGAGATAGTTGTCATTAATCAGATCCCTTTATACAAATACAGGGCTGCAAGTTAGGCTTAATAGAAAAGGGGCTCTGACCGATGTTATACCTACAACCAGAGGGGTTCGCCAGGGCTGTCTTCTTGCCCCGCTACTGTTTAATATCTATGTGAATATCTGATTTTAAAACATAGAGATATTGGGAGATACATGCCTCCCAAAGTGGAGGAAAAGAGAGTATCGATTCTGATGTATGCTGACGATACTGTGTTGCTGTTTACCTCTGCCTTAGGGCTGAGAAGATTGTTAAATGATTTTGGGGTAGAATGTATAAAGCAAGACTTAAAAATTAATTACAAAAAAATGAAAGTTCTAGTATTTGGGAAAAGTTTCAAGAAGGAGTGTTGGGTTATTGATGGTTCCAAAATTGAACAAGTCAAGACGTTCAACTATCTAGGGATTATTTTTTCATATAGTGGCTCATGGGTTCCACCCGTGAGTGCATTAAAGCAAAGTTTACTATCTACAATGGAGGCTATCTATAAGTTCTTTAGGACAAGAGGGGGACAACAAATCACTCCAGCTATCAAGGTGTTTGACGCTAAGATCATTGCTAAGGTAAGATACGGTGTTGTACTGTGGGGCCATCTCCCAACGTCAAAAAAATGTTAGAACCTGTGGCGAAATGCCAGTAGGGGGCGCTATACAGCTGAGCCACCCACCTCATTGTGTTTCTCCAAATCTCTGGCTAGGGGTTCCCACCGCTGGCAACCCCCCCCCCCAAACCCTTGATATTTCGCTGCCACCACTGAAGTGTTTCCCAGCGGGCATTCACACCACTCAGGAAATGTGAACTCCCAAAAGGCATAGGCCTTACAGCTTCCCAAAAGCACTCCCCTTTCCCGGTACTCTGTTCCTGGGATTTCCTCCTCTGCGTTGGAGGCAGATCCCCAGAGCTACCCACCCGAGGCTTCCCTTGGTTCCAAAGCTGTTGGCTTCTAGCCAAGTAGGTAGACTTCCCCCTCTTTAGTAGCTTGGCCTAGGGAGACGTATAATGGCCAATAATGCGCACACACACCCAGTACGGTAAAAAGAAAACAGTTTACACCAAGAACCAGAGGTGATAATCCTTGAGCAATGCAAGTCAGACCTGTGGACATAGTAGTGCGTTTGGAAAGTGTCTTCCTATAATTGTAGCTGAGGTAGCAAGTAAGGTACTCACACTGGTTCTGATCAAGTCTCCATAGGTGATGATTTTCCTATGGGGTCCAAGTTCTTCTTCTGGCAAAGGCCAGAGTTCAAAGTCACTGTTAAGCCATGCAGTCCATATGTGCCTCCAGGCAGGGAGGTCACCAGCCTAGCAGCATCTGCTAGAGAGCTCAGTGAGGGAGTGTTTGTTTATTTATTGTTTGTTTGTTTGTACTGGCCGAAGCCTTGACAAAAAAAAAATCAAGTGAGTAAGGGAGACGAAGGGGTGTGTCCTGGCTTTTTAAGCTCGACCCCTCCCCCCCTTTGGGAATCGCCCCCAGGTAGGGGTTTCTCCAATCCAGGTGGACTGCCTGAGCCCTCTGACCTGTGATGTCACTTAGGTGAGACATCATGGCATTCACCTTGAGATACTGATCCCTGTCCTTGGCTTTTGGAGCATGCCCAGAACACTTGTCCTGTGATCTTGCATTTGTCCAGGCCCTGGGGGGAGGTTGGGGGGGTTGGATAGGGTGTAGCAGAGCGTTTGTCTAGGGTACTCTGATAGGGAAACAAGGGCATTTTGCCACAGAACCTATATTAAGTAAATTTTTTAAAAGATTACTTCAGGTTCCATTATCAACATCATCTGCAATCTTGAGATTGGAAGTTGGTACAAGATTGGTCGAAGCCCACCTAATTGAGACCTTAACAGTAACTACAGATTGGGGGATTTCCGGACAATGATCTTGTCAAATGCTGTTTGACAGAAAAATTAGATAAAATCAATAATAAAGAACTGTGGTGGCAGGGAGTGAAAAGAATCTTTGGAAGCCTGGGCCTATCCTTTTCTTTCCTACAATCTTTTCCCTTTACAATGGTGAAAGATATGCTCAAGACCCGAATAAAGGATCTTGATAGACAAATTACTAGATCTTCAGTCCAGACGGTAAAATCTACCCCATGGTATGAACTGCTGATACCAAGGAAGAAGGGCTGTGACTATATCAAAAGCGATATGCCCTTACAGCAAAAGAGAACTTTTTTTGTCCTACGACTCCAGCGGTACTGGAGGGGAGATATCGAGGTGTTCCCTATCAGGAAAGGGTTTGCTGTTGCTGTGACACAGGCATTGAGGATCTTCCTCATTATCGTTTTGCCTGTCCGCAATATGGGAGATTGCGCAATAATTTATTTAGAAAGTTAAACATCCAAAAGATATTTCAACAGAAAGGAAACTTATTATCCTGTTGTCCGATAACAACAGTAAGATCACTCAGGTGGTGGCCTATACCAGGTATCAAATGGAAAAAGAGATAAGAAAGGCTCTTGTATTGAGGGAACGCTGGGAAGGTCTGAATTTTAGTTGATATTATGTGGTAATGTACATAAAGAGAAGGTTAGTTGTTTAATCTTATTACCTATGATAGGAGATAAGATGATGTTTGATAGGGAAAATAACCTACGTTGAATCTACCTTGAATATGGGTATTAGGAACCGTTGTGGTTTATTCTCAGTTGAGTCTGTGAGGTTTGATTATACGTTGTCAAATGCTTAATTGTTCAAGTTTTATTTACTTGTGATTATTTACTTGTTAGTGATTTTGTACAAGATTTTTGGCCTGTTCTTAACGTTTTGTCATGGCTAAGGCCAGTACAATAAACTTTATTACTTACTTACTTACTGCCGTTCCCAACAGCCTAAAGTGTGGTGGGGGATTGGGCCCACTCTGTCCCGTGTGGTGTTACCTTCTATTGCAGGGTTGGGCAAAGTTCAGAAACCCTAAGAGTCACGTACCAAAACCTATATATGTCCATAGGCCACACCCCTGCTCCCACACACAAACTTCCTGTTTCACAATTGACTAGGGGAGCCTGTGCTCTACAGTCCTGGCTACTGAAATTCTGAATAGCAGCTGGAATGCAGCTGCTGAGACTCCAGTGCTATGAAGTAAGACATAGGACCATTAAAGCAGTGTGGGATCCAGGACCAACCCAGGTCAAGAGCCACACTTACACTGCCCAAGAGCCACATGCAGCTCCTGAGCCAGAGTTTTCCCACCCCTGTTCTATTGCCATTTATTCAGGGTCTCCTTATCCTCTATAAGTAAACTAAGCACGTGAACCTGTAACTTCTCAACTCCATGACAATATCCTTGTCTCTCCCTATGTTCCTCTCTCCCTTGTCTCTCCTAGATTGCAAGCCCCTCAGGGCATTGTTCCATGCCACGTACACTGCTGGTGCTGTATAAATAAATAAATAATAATAATAATTAATAAACTATGCTCAACCCCCTTGTCTGTGGTACTTAAGGTTCCTCCTATCACCACACACGCGCACACACTTTGCTTCCCCTCTCTTCCCACCTTCCTGTTGCTGGGAAACACTGGTGAAAAGGGGGCCTGGGAGGCTGCTGGGGGGGATGTGGCTGCTGGGGGCTGCTTGTGGGGTGTGTGTGGCTGCTGGGAGTGCTTCTGGGGACTGCTGGGGAGAATGGGGCTGCTTCGGGGGGATGGGGCTGCCTGGAGACACTGATGAAAATGGAGCTGGGGGTTAAGGGGGCTTCTGGGGGAAATGGGGCTTCAACAGAGCTGTAACAGTGAAGCATGTTTTGGGGGACAAGTGAAATTCCTCACTGCTGCTTCTGTGGTATGCTAAGACTTCACATAATATGGTTCAGTTGGTTTAAGATCTGGAATTTCTTGCTGCTGCTTTTGTGGTGTGCTAAGACTTCACATAATATGGTTCAGTTGGTTTAAGATCTGGTTTGCTTTTGCTTGTTCTGTGTTCGTATTTGTATGTGCACTGCTGGTTTCCCCCTGCTCCTCTCCCAAACCCCTCAAGCATGTGCAGAAGCCGTGGCCATTTTCTGGTGCCCCCACTGGCAGCTACTTTTGGTTAAAATTGGTCTCTTTCTTGGCTGTGTTTGACGTAAACTATCTGCTTTCTGTTTTACGGGTGGGGGACCTAGCGGTTTGGATGGAAGGATTGCCAATCTTTGCTGGAATGTTCCTTGCATTTTAAAATGGCCCTGCCCTTTGTAGTTTGGTGGGATGTTATGGCAGGCTTTTTCACTAAGCTAGTCCTTGCATGAATGCTCCATGCTTAGTTGTAGCAGAAACTACCTCTTACATTGCAACAGAGCTTTGTAGCATGTTTTGGGGGACAAGTGGAAATCCTCGCTCCTGCTTTTATAGTGTGCTAAGGACTGCACGTAACATTGTTGCCTTAAGATGGTTTGGTTTGCTTGCTCTGTGTTTGCATGATGCGTTGCTGCTTTCCTTCTCCCCTCCCAAGTTTGAGTAGAGAGACTATTTGTAAATTTGTGGGTCTATTGGTCGTGGCTACACTTTTCTTTTTTTAAATGATCCCTTTGCTGTTTCACTGCTGCTCCCTGCTGGAAAGTAGTTTCTGGCCTCTCTGCTTGTGACTGTGATTTTGAGCATCTTGCCTGGGGCTTTTGTTGAGAAACAGAAATACATTGTTTAAATTTTGATGGGGCTGGTTTGGTGGCAACAGAGGCCTACAACTGGCCAAACCTTTTTTAAAAGGCCTGTTTCTTTGGACAGACATTTGACTGCCGGGGATACGATGTAGGTGCTGGGGATGATGGTCTTAATGGGCCTGGTTTGGTGGCAATGCAGCCCTGAAACTGGCCAAACTTTTTTTTAAAAGGCCTGTTTGCTCAGACAGGCATTTGGGTGCCGAGGATACAGTGTTAGTACTGGGGATGCTGGTTTGGATGGGGTGTTTGGTTGCTATACAGGCCTGCAACTGCTCTCCTTGTGAACAGAGGAGAAAGTAGGTAGGAGTATGGCAGAAGAGAAAGCTGCAGATGACAAGGAGACCCCTTTCCCCCACTGAACCCATCTCTTCCCCTTCTTGTGCACCAAATCCAAACTCTTTCCCTCCTACTTCTCCCTCTGTCCTGTCCTTCTCTTCCCTTTCATTCTCTTCTGATTCGGCTTGTCGCAGTACAGGGAGCTAACTCAGTACTCCCAGTTCTCCAAGCCAGAAGGAAGGCTTGTCCCAAAGCCTACACCTTCAGAATACTACAGGTGACCAAGGATGCCATGAAAATCGAGGATTCGAGGGTTCAGGATAAAGGTAGGCGATGGCAATGTGATCTATTTTTCTAACCTACTATGGTTAATTTGGACCCGGTGGGAAAGAGAGTTGATGGAACCCCAGTAAGAGGGCTCTCTATCCCCCAGTGGGAGTGCTTTACACAGCCGCAAGGAGTTCCCAGCATTAATTAATGTAATGTCCGTCCAATGTTAACCCTGGGAACTCCTTGCTGCTGAGTAAAGCGACGTCCCTGGCCTACCGTTGCCCCGGCTCCGGCAGTAGGTTCAACACACCCACTGCCCTGCCAGCCTCAAAAACCACCAGCCTCTACTGAAGTCTTTGCCCACCCGTTTTAAACCCATGGTTATTTCCTATAAAACATGGTTAGAAAGAGCTCATCTTATTCTTATCTATATCTATTTAATCCTATTCCAACATTTATGCCCTGTATCACTTACTGCAGCAACTACGCTGCCTAGTTACATGCACACATGCTCACATAGTATGTCAGATAGTTCACTCTAAAAATAGAACACTTTAACAAAACAAAAACCCACCTCACTCACTCCATAAACTTACAATTGCTCCAGAAGGAAGAAATTTTAAATTAATACAGCTTTTCCAATTTGATAAAACCACTCGAATCCTGAGGTGAGCATGTTACTACACATATTCAATCATTGGGTACCCCGCCAAGCGAATAGGCAGTTGCTATCATTATACCCATCTTCAAGAAGGGAAACCTTTACAAACCAACTTGCTATAGACCAGTCAGTCTTTTGTCTGTTCTTAGTAATAATAATAATTTTATTTGGCACTGGCTCACGCCATGGCCAACGTAAGACAAACAAACATACAACATAAAATACAGTACAAATAATAACATGCTCCTCTAAATGAGCCAGGTTAAAACATCCTCAGTCCCTAAAATATGATACAATTGAGGATATGAAGTGTGAAATTATCAACATAACAGAATACATAAATATATATAAATATGCAATCTTACAAATTGCCCCACTCGGGCCAATATGGAGTCAAAGTTGACCTATCACAGGAATAATTCACTATCTCCCGCATCTAGCACCCCAATATCCCAATCAGTGAGCTCATACAACTAAACTATAGCAAGGCTAATACCAAGGCCTAAAAATCGGCTCCACAACTATCGCGTAAAGACCCATGCTTGGGTGCCCTAATCGAGCACCCAGCTTCTAGAACGTTTCGCTTGAATTAAGAGTCTTTCCTTAGATGCCAAATAGGTATACGAAGCCAGGGCCATTATAGCATCCTTGTGAATAAGAGACATTAAATAACAGAAGCAATCGTGTTGCCCCAGTCCATGCTCCAGGGATATTAAGGGAGTTAGCCAGGTTGCCCGTAAAGCATCAAAGTAGGGGCAGCTCAGCAAAAAGTGTTCGATATCCGCAACTTCTTGTTTGCGACAGGTGCACAATACGTGCTCTCGAGGAATACAATCATGCCTGCCGTCAATAATCGCCGTTTTAACCAGATGCCAACGAAGGAGCGTATATGCTCGCCACAGCTTGGGATTGGTCAAAACATCCAAATAAGGTTCAAAGGAGACCTGAGCCTTAAAAAAAATTCAGAAGAGGTGCCACTTTCCATAGACCCAACTCGGTGATATCTTCCTGGGGGGAAATATCATGAATACGTTGGAAAATCTCAGACTTAATAGCAATAATAGATTTTCCAAAAAAGTACTGAAAAGAGAATCCAGCTTCCCAAAGCAGGCGGCCCAAAAATATCAACCAAGGATAAGGCCGCAGGCCATGATATAGGAGCTCCTCCCTAAAACACTGCAAGGGCAGAGTGGACTCCTGCAAGGTTATGAGTCTCAGCCAATAGTTGGTATATGCTTTCCTCCCAAGAGAAACAATAGAAGGAGTATCCAGCTCTGCCCTCAAAACTGCCCCTGGGACACTTGTTGGAACCCCCAATAGTCGTCTCAGGAATAAATTCTGTACTCTTTCTAGCGGGAGGGTAGCAGCAAAAGGGATAAGTTCCACGGGAAAAAGCAAGGTCAGGGGGATCTTTGTCTTATATACCTTTTAATAAGGCCAAGAAAGGAACGCCCTTAGAGATCTTACACTGTTGCCCTCAACAATGCTGGAGGCTGGATTAGGGGCAGTAGGGGGAGAGTGCAAGGTGATGGAGGCCCCATCCGGTCCAGCTTTGTGGGGGGAGTTTCAGGAAGTGACGCTGGCTGAGGCGGCGGATGACTTGGGGTCTGTGAGGGCCACCTGTTGAGAACTCAATCCATGCCCGTCTTGGCTGGTGAAAGCCTCCAGGGAGACGTTGGGGATGGTGCTGGCGAGGGTGGTGAACGCGTCCTTGCAGCAAGGGAGGTTGTCGCCCAGCCTCAAGGAGGCTGTGATGCGCCCCCTGCTGAAGAAACCATCTTTGGACGTGGATGTGCTCGCCAGTTACCGACCTGTCTCTAACCTTCCCTTTTTAGGGAAGGTTATTGAGCGGGCAGTGGCACTCCAGTTCCAGGTGCATCTAGATAGCATCGGTTTCCTGGACCCGTTTCAATCTGGGTTCCGCCCCGGCTATAGCACTGAGATGGCATTGGTGACCTTGGTCGACGACCTCCGCCGGGAGATAAACGCAGGATGTTCAACGTTTCTCATCCTGCTAGATCTCTTGGCCGCTTTTGATACCGTGGACCATGGGCTGCTGTTGAGATGGCTGCATGACCTGGGGGGTCTGGATGGGACTGTTCTTGAATGGTTCCGTTCATTCCTCTCGCGGAGGAGCCAGCGGGTGGTGCTGGGGGATGAGATATCTTGAACCCACGCTTTATCATGCAGCGTTCCACAGGGTTCCATTCTGCCTCCATTATTATTTAATGTATATATGCAGCTCTTGGGGGAGGTCATGAGAGGGTTCGGGGTGCGATCTCACCAATATGCTGATGATACTCAGCTGTACCGCTCCTTTTCAACTGACCCAGACCCTGCTGTCTCGTTGCTATCCCAGTGTTTGGAGGTCGTGGCGGAATGGATGTGGCAGAGCAGACTGAAGCTCAACCCCAATAAGACGGAGGTGATGCTGGTGGGGAGAGCGAGGGAGGTAGTGCCCCCCCCAATTGGGGTGGTTCGCCCTCCTATAACTCAGCAGGTCCAGAGTCTGGGGGTGACATTGGACGCGGATCTCCACCTGGAGCAGCAGGTGGAGGCAGTCGCGAAGGCTGCTTTCTGCCAGTTGCAACTGGTGCGGAGGCTGCATCCGTTCGTCTCCAGCCCGGACCTGGCCTCCCTCATCCATGCCTTCATCACCTCGAGACTGGACTACTGCAACACGCTCTACGTGGGGCTTCCCTTGTTCCTGGAGGCTGCAGCTAGTGCAGAATGCGACAGCACGTCTCCTTTTGGGGACGGGTCGTCGGGAACACATTACACCTGTGCTCCAGACTCTGCACTGGTTGCCAATAGGTTTTGGTGTTGATCTACAAGGCCCTTCACGGTCTGGGCCCCTCGTACCTCAGGGACCACCTCGCCCTCTGCGCCCCAGAGTGGCTCCTTCGGTCTGCCGGGGGTGCCTTCTTGGAGGTCCCCTGCATTAAGCGGGGGGCCACAATGGAGAGGGCATTCTCGGTGGCCATGCCGTGCGTCTGGAACTCCCTTCCGGAGAAAGCTCGCCTGGCCCCAAGCCTATTGACATCCCGGCGAAGTTGTAAAACCTGGCTGTTCACCCAGGTCTTTGGGGAGGGGGGTTAGAGGGTTTTATCTCCCCTACCCTATTTATTGTTTTACTGTTTTCCCGGGCCCTGTTATAATTCCTTGAATTGTTTTTGATGTATTTTAAATTGTTTCATATGTATTTTATATGTATTTTTTTTATTGTTGGAAGCCGCCCCGCGCTGTTCTCAGGAGGGGTGGGGTAAAAATCTAGAAAATAAATAAATAAATATAAATAAACAAGGGGTGGTCTGTTCTTAGTAAGCTGTACGCTAGAGTGCTTTTAACCTTCCTCGAGGAGTGGGTTCAGGCGCACTCCTTACCAGCAGATGAGCAGGCGGGATTTAGATTAGGAAGGTCTACACTGGATAACTGTTTTATTCTGTTACACTTAATAGATAAGTATGTGAGAATTAGAAGGGGTAAATTGTATGTTGCATTCATAGACCTGACTAAGGCCTTTGATTCGGTGACCAGGAAATTGCTGTGGAAGAAACTGTCTGCTCTGGGGATTGAGCCAGGCCTACTCCAACTGATTGTTTCCCTCCACAAAGGAACTAGGGCAATGGTTAGAGCTAGCCCTCGCAGTCGGGTTACTGCTCCCTTTTCATTTCAGCAGGGGGTTAAGCAGGGCTGTCTTTTGACCCCACTTCTTTTCAACCTTTATATTAACGACCTGGTTCATAGAGTGGGGAGCACCCATCATACACCACCACCACCCATGCTGGGGGGGAAACCCATATTGATTCTTTTGTATGCTGACGATGTGGTGCTCCTATCCCAATCAAAGCAAGGCCTTCAGCAATGTCTGGATGCTCTTGCCTCCTTTTGCATCCAAAATCACATGGCGGTGAACGTCTCCAAGTCTAAAGCCATGTGCTTTGGTACATCCCGCCCAAGGTACACTTGGAGGATTGGCTCTCAGAAATTGGTGCAGGCCTCCCATTTCCCTTATTTGGGGATTTCTTTCTCAGCTTCTCTGTCATGGTGGGCGAACCAAGTTTTCTGGGCCGCTACGGCATCGCAATTGGCTGCAGGGATTTTAAAATTGCTCCGTTCTTCTCCTATAGACAGGGACCCGAGTTCACTGCACCAAAAAAATCTTAAATTCTGCAACCAGTGAAGCCAAATTCTGCAAATTCACAGCGAGCATTAATATTTGCAAAATTAACTTGATTTGCATAACTATGCATGCTGGGAAGCAAATTTGCAACAGATTTGACATAGAATCACAACTTTGCTAATCAAACACAACTCAAATCCTCTGGAATTTCAGCACCCCAGAATTCCCACCTCATATTAAAACCCCCGACCTCCCTCACCCAAACGTAGGGCCTTCAGACCCCATCCACCCACAATTCATCTCCCAGGGGCCTATTTACCCTCGGGTCACGGTCATACCTCCCGGACAGACGGCAGCTGCAACAGCAGTTTTAGTTTGGGGTCACGTGACAAGTTTATGCCTGAGCCAGGATTTAAAGATCCTGCAGACAGCCTCCACTGCAGTGTCACTACAATTTCAGCATGGCACTTCGAGGATTGGCTGATTCTCCAAAAATCACTACAAATTGCAGCAATGCACTCAACTCAGGTCCCTGCCTATAGATTCCCTGGAGCTGGTGCTGGATGTTTTTAAGGCAACGGTGCTTCCACAGCTTTTGTACGCCACCGAATTGGTGTTCTATAGCTATACCCCAAGATGGGAAATTCCACAGAATAATTTCTTGAGGGCTATCCTCCGTGTCCCAAGACCGACCCCAATCCCCATGCTGAGGCTAGAAACTGGTATGCTGTCTCCACAGTCACAATGCAATCTTGGGGCCCTGAGGTTTTGGTGTAAGTTGAGGCAGGGTCACTCCTCCCCCTTAGCATTGCAATGTTACTTGGAAGAAGTGTCACATCAAGGGCCCTCTCAATATAAGTGGCTGAGGGCTATTAAGAACTTGACCGAAACTCTTTCTCTACCGTTTGAGGGCTTGGACCACAGGATAGATCAGGCTGAACTTAAACCAAAAATCAAGGATTTAGCAGAAAAGATGATAGCTTGTATGACACAGACTTCTAGAATTGCTCCACTTTATGCAGAAATTAAGACTAGTAGTACTCTTGAACAATATCTCTCTTATTTTCATGACCCGAAGCTTAGACTGATTACCCTCCTCAGGTTCAATCTGCTGGAAACAGCGGTGGTGAGGAGGAGAAGGGATCATGTCCCCTATCAGGATCGAGTTTGAAGTTCTGACAGACAAGAAATTGAGACAGTGTCCCATGTCGTGTTTGATTGCCCTCAATACACAGTACTTAGGGAAATATGGATTGAGCCTTTATTCCAGGACTCCCCTTTGTCAGTGGAAGACAGGCTGCAAAGCCTACTTGTAGCAACAGATCCAGCCAGTACTAAGACAGTAGCTTGCTTTCTTAGATGTGTTGGAAACCTGTGGAAAACAGCTAGTGACCAAAACCCTTAAACTGTACATCATAGTAGGTTTACTGCTGAGAGCAGAGAGCATTTATTTTCTTTGTTCTTTTTATTACTTGGCATTTTATTTACTATTTTTTTAAGTTGGCATCATTTCAGTTTTGTGATACGGTTATGCCTTTTATGTGTATTTGGTTTTAATTGTTATAGCAAATGCTTGATACAATAAACTTGAACATGTTACTATGTGCACTCAGTGATTTTTAAAAAAAATTTTTTTAAAGCAAAGTCCCATATATATACGCTCTTCACTTTGGAAGTTGTCAGCTCTTCAGCCTTCAGAGCAATTGGAAAGCAGTGAAGTGTTTCAGATGTGAACATGCTGCTTAGCTTGCCAAACAGAAGAGCTCTAAACTTTGTAAACTAAGCAACACTAGGTGAAAACAAACGAGACAGTAGCCTGCGTTGGCCCGAGTCACCTGCTCATTAGTTCGTGGCCAGATGTTCGCCTATGTGCTCCCAGTGCCGGCGGACAGCTGCTACGGGATGGACAGCTGCTAAGGGGGAAGGGAGGGCTGCCTACCGGAAGGAGGAATTGACTGTAGCCGTTGTGCCCTGTACAAGGTCTGGACACAGCAGGAGGTGCAGGTCACCCTGGCGTGGGGGATGCTTTCGACCCCCACTATATGGTGGCGCAGTACATGCTGGTGACGGGCTACTGGAGGGGGCATGTATCAATGGGGGCTATGTATGGAAGGAGCGGGGTCCCCCACCTCCCAAATGCTGTGACCCCATTAGACCTTTCCACTATGGACTACCAGAGTGACTGATTTGTCCCCACCTCTCAGGCATCAGAACCCTGTTGGAATTTTACATTATGGGTTGCCAGTGTGACTGATCTGTGCAACAAGGGAGGTTCCTCCCCCACAAAGGCACCGGCACCCCATTCAAACTTTGCACTATGTGAGGTCAGCGTGACTGATCTGTGGAGGGAGGGGTGTTCTCCACCCCCAAAGGCGTTGGGACCCCATTGGAACTTTGCATTATGGGCTGCCAGTGTGACTGATCTGTGGAAGGAGGGAGGGGGTTTTCCCACTCCTCACCCCAAAGGCACTGGGACCCTGTAGGAACTTTGTGCTATGGACCGCCACTGCAACTGATCTGTGACCCATGGTGTTAATGGGACTGGACTGGCAGCATGCCAGGGGACTACTTGTTTGGCCTGCACGTAGCTGCTTTAATTTTTACCTTCTGTTTTTCCCTTTTATTCCTCTGCTTGCCATAGAGTACTTGCTTTAATCTGTAACGCTGGTTTTCCATGGGTGGTGACTGGTTCCTCTTGTGGCTGGCTGGCACCTCCATGTGCCGGCATGGATGGCAGGGACTGCTTCCCTCCCTGCCCTTCCAGAGTGGCTGTTGGGTGGCTTGTGCAAAGTGGCTGCTGAGTGCAGGGTGGCTATTGTGGCGGCTTTTGCCTGCAGTTCGTCATGGCGGAGGATCGAGTGCTGGGATGGAGGCCTCCTGTGTGTTTCGTTCCTCTACTCTACCCATAGCGTGGGGATGGTGGGATGGCTCTCCACCCCCCCAGGTTCACCCGTGCGATTGTTCTGCGCTGTATATCAACACAGGGAATGGCAGCTGCCATGACCCTCCTGGCTTACCACCATCTCATTTGTTTTCACCCACTGTGTATGTCTAAAATACCAGAGTTCTGTTTGTTTCCTTAAAATTATTTGCATTAAAACATGTATCCCAGTGTGCGAAGCTAAAATATCTTTTTTTTTTCAGATGTCAAGCTGTACAACCACAATTGGTTTTTCCTGTTCTGTGAAGAATACTAATAATCTAATCTGGTTTTCACAGTCAACTAAAATGTGCTCGCATACAACGTTCAAACAATTCTGGATAATGAACAGATTTGCAAGAGTCAATCTGTTTGCAGACAATCTGCAAACAGAAAAGAAGGCTAAATTCAGAAAATATATTGTTTTTCTACGTAGTGCAACTAATTGTTCTACTAGTCTACAAAGAATATAATCTCCAGGTTTGTGCATATTGTCAAAAGAATAATTTCATGGAGTTTTTCCATTATGTTTCAATGTAAGTACCTAAAATTTATTGAACATCCTTAATAGAATATTCTTGATTGCTATAATACAAAACTTCTATCATATCCTCCCTTGGTCATCTCTTTTCCAAGCTGAAGAGCCTTAAGCTATTGAGCCTCTCCCTGTATGGAAGCTGCTCCATACCTTTTGACCATTTTGTTGCCCTTCTCTGTACCTTTTCCAGTTCTACTACATCATTTTAAAGATAGGGTAACCAGAACTGCACACAAAAGTCATTGCACCATTGATTTATATACCAACATGGTGATATTTTCTGTTTTATTTTCTATTCCTTTTCAAATAATTCCTACATTTCATTTGCCTTTTTGACTCCTGCTACACACTGAGCCGATGCTTTCAATGAACTGTCTACAATGACACCAAGATCCTTTTTCTTGAGTAATCCATTCTTTCATCACCTTGAGGCTAGATTACTGCAACAGACTCTACATAGGACTGCCCTTCACATGCAGAATGCGGTAGCTCAGGTCCTTTCAGGGACGAGTTGCCGAGAGCACATTACACCTGCACTCTGAAGTCTGTACTGGCTGCCTATAGCTTTATGGCACACAATTCAAGGTGTGGTTTTTGACCTTTTAAGCCCTAAACTGTCTGGGTCCCATATATCTAAGAGACCATGTGTGCCCGTGTTCCCAAGGGCACACACCCATCTCCACCCACAAAGCAACCGGCATTGGAGCCCGTTGCTCTGTGCGTGGGTGGAGATGGGTAGAGCACGGGGGTGCACACACACTCCCACCCACTGTGGGCATTGTTCCTATGGATGCCCTCCCGCCCCCCACCGTGGGTGGCGTTTGCACAGGCGCCCCTCCCCCTCACCGAACACATGTACGCCCATGTGAAAAGGCCCTTAGTCGCCCAGCAGTACAAGATCCTCTTGTAATTCCTCACAGTCCATCCCAGTCTTAACTATATTAAATTACGTTAGTTATTAGTAAAATTATTATCTGCAAATTTGATCATCTCACTCTTTATTTCCTTTTCCACATCATTAACCAATATATGAAATACCATCAGTGCCAGTACAGACCTCTGGGGCACCTCAATATTTATTTCTCTCCATTGTGAAAACTGGTCATGAAGTTCTATGCTCTTTGTTTCCTATTCTTAAACCCGTTATCCCATGACAGGACACTGCCTCTATCCCATGGTCATTTGTTTTCTCAAGAGTATCTTGTGAGGGACCTTTTCAAATGCTTTCTGAAAATCCAGATACATTATATCAATTATTATATCACTGTTATTCACATACATGCTGACACCCTCAAAAACTCCAATAGATTAAATTCCAGTAGGTTATCTTCATCAGGCTAAACCATCATAGGCCCTTTTCACACAGATACTCTAACACCGATAAAATGGGTGTTACATGTATTATACATGTTACAGGGCACCTACAGGGTAACACTGCAGCCCTGTAACATGGGCCCATTTATTTATTTATTTTATTTTAAACATTTTTAACTCGCCCATCCTGCCAGGCAGCTCTGGGCAGCATACAACATTTCCAAGATAACATTAAAAACAGCTTTAAAATATTTAACAAAAGGGAGGAATAAAGAATCCCCAACCACCCACCACCCTAACCCATTCCCCCCACCCTACCTATCCTTCCCTTCAAAAGCCAGGCAGAACAGCCATGTCTTACAACGGCGTCGAAACAAGGGAAGATCTGGGGCCAAACGAGCCTCCACTGGCAGGGTGTTCCACAGCCGCGCAGCGGCCACTGAGAAGGCCCTCCCCATCATGACTCCCGGCAGACTCAGGGGACCTCAAGGAGAGCACCCCCCGATGACTGCAGGGGCCAGTCCAGGACCCCGGGGGGGGGGGGTAAGGCAGTCCTGTAAATAGGTTAGGCCGAGGCCGTTTAGGGCTTTACAGGCAAGCACCAACACCTTGAATCGGGCCCGGAAGACTACAGGCAGCCAGTGCAAAGACCGAAGAATCGGTGTAATATGTTCATGGTGGCCCAATCCCACCAGGAGATGGACCACCGCATTCTGCACCAGCTGCAGTCTCCAAACTGTCACCAGGGGTAGCCCCACGTAGAGCACGTTACAGTAGTCAAGTCTAGAGGTGATGAAAGCATGGACGACACATCAGATGTAACTGGCGGAAGGCGCTCCTTGCCACAGACTCCACCTGAGCATCCAAGCAGAGCTGCAAGTCAAGGAGCACCCCCAGACTCCACACCTGGGGGACCAGTGGAGGGAAGGCCCTATCAATGATGGGGGCCGTCACCCCCACCGCCTTACCCACCAGCATCACCTCTGTCTTGTCGGGATTCAGCTTTAGTCTGTTCACCTTCATCCAATCCCCCACAGCATCTTTTCACACGAGATGCCTCCACCCAGTTTGGTTGGGTGGAGATGGGTGAAGGCGTCTGTGTGACTACCACGGGCGGTGGGTGGGGTGCATTTCACTGGGTGGAGGTGTCTGTGTGGACACCGCAGGTGGTGGGTGTAGGTGCGTGCGTGCTCCCATGCAACACCCATCTCCACCCACCCATAGTGGGTGCCTGCACGCACCTACACCCACTGCCTGTGGTGTTCACACAGACATTTCCACCCAGCAAAATGCACTTCACCCACTGCCTGAAGTGTTCACACAGACACCTCCACACATCTCCACCCAGCCAAACTGGGTGGAGGCATCTCGTGTGAAAAGGGCCCATGTTGAGGGCTGCAGTGTTGCCCTGTGGGTGTCCTATAACATGTATAATAAAATGTAACACCCATTTTATCAGTGTTAGGGTGTCTGTGTGAAAAGGGCCATAGACAGAAACTATGCAGAATCAAGAAGTCAGTGCTTGAAGGGAAGGAAATTTCAGGGGCAGGTTTAGTAGGACAGTAGGAAGCAAATCCAGAAGCAAGTTCAGCAGAGCAAGCAAGAGACAATTCCAGGAGCAGGCTTTGGCAAGACACGTAAGCACTAGAGTAGTGGTTTCCAATTTATTTCCTGATACACCTCACTTTGAGATTTACGTATAAATTTATGACCTCAGCAGCAAAGATGTGTAAAGTATAGCAATTATCATGTTTACAACATTATCCACAGTCGACACAAACCCAACTGGAATCCAAATCCAGAGTTTGAGTATCTTTGCACTAGGCATGGGGTCTAGGCAGCAACAAGTCAGTTCAGACTACATTTCTGTAAAGAAATGGAAGCTTATAACCAAGTGAAGGCCAAGCAGATAATTCCTAATTTAGCACCCAGTATTGTGTACATATAGTTTTGGATTATTTTTCCCTATATGAATCACACAAATGCACTGGGGGGCGGGGGTACCCGTGCAAATGCCATCCGCGCTGGGGAGGGCATCCATAGGAATGGCACCTGCGGTGGGGGGTGTACGTGTTCCCGCTCTCCATCCATCACCCACACATGGAGCAACAGGCTCCAATGCCGGTTGCTCCGTGCATGGAGATGGGTGTGAGCCTGTTCCCGCTGGCACACACCCATCTCCACGCCCACTGCAGCCCATTTGAAAAGGGCCTAAATTTCATCTGCAATTTAGATGCCCACTCACCAAGTCTAAAAAGATTCTCCTGCAATTCTTCACAGTTTGCTTGTGTTTCCTCATTCTAATTTCAATTCTTACAACCCTACAATGTTACATACACTTAATGGTTAAGCAACTGGTATGCTGCGAGTGCTTCCTAACCGTAGCCATCCTGCTGTAATTATGTGCTCCTCACATGTGTTCCTATATACTTGTGACTTTATATGCAGAGCATCTAACATAAATGCACCCTGCAGTGCTCATAAGCACTAGAGTAATACATAAATATCAGTCATGGTTAGAGACTGGTTCCTGACCTCCCTATACCAATGAAAATTTTTGGTTTGAACATTTTTTGACCAAACCAAAATGAATGTTTTTTTACTGATCAAAATAGTCATTGGAAAATTATGGAAATTTCATTTCAATAATATTTTCAAAGCATCATGATTTCAGATCAGAACATAGTTAATAATTTATTTATTTTGCATATCAAAAGTCTGTTTCCTTATCATGATTTTGTAATTTCCCATATTTGCTCAAAATTCTTGGAAAGCATTTAAGCACATGCTTATATTTATTTTTATTTATTTTATTTTATTTAATAAATATCTGCCCTTTCTCTAAGGCACAGGGTGTCTTACAAAATAAGAATTGATAAAATACATAAAATTATATAAAAATGTAAAAGTCCCATTAAAAACCTCACCCCAAGCCCCTGAAAAAATCCCCACCCAAGCTTGGGTTAGACAAACCTCCAGGGGAAGGGAGTTCCACAACACTGGGGCAGGCACTGAGAGCACCTCTCTGCGAGTCCTCACTGTATGAATCTGGCTGGGAGGTGGTACCTACAGGAGGGCACTCCCAGCTGGCCACAAGAATCTTGATGGGACATAATGGAAGAGGCAATGTTTCAGATATGTGGGGCGCAGGCTGTTTAGAGCTTTATAGGTCAAAACGAGCAAGCTGAATTCTGCCCAGGAAGCTATTGGGAGCCAGTATAGACTCTGTAGCACAGGTGTAATGTGTTCATGGCAACCCATCCCTAAAAGGAGGTAGGGTCCCGCCTTCTGCACCAGCTGCAGCTTCCAAGCAGTCACCAAGGGCAGCCCCACGTAGAGTGCATTGCAGCAGTCTATCATATCTTGTATTGAGGGTATAAAAGAATGGATGACAATGGCTAGGTCTGAATCAGAAAGAAAGGGTCGCAGCTTTCTCACCAGATGGAGTTTGATGAAAGGCATTCCTGGTCACTGCCACAACCTGATATTCCAGGCACAGTGAAGGATCCAGAAGCACACCCAGGATGTGAACATGGGTGACTAGAAGAGACTGGATCCCATCAATGACAGAAATCTCAATCCCCCTCCCCTCCCCTCCCCCAGATCGCAGGGCCTACCAGTCATCATCACCTCAGTCTTGTCCGGATTCAGTTTCAATTGGCTCACACTCATCCAATTCCCAATGGCAGACAGGCACTGGGTAAGGACCAAGACCACGGCAGGCCTAGGTTGGATGAAGAAGGAAGGTACAGCTGAGGTGTGTCATCATCATATTGATGATACCTCTTGTCAAACCTTCACACAAGATCACCCAGCAGCTTCTGATACACGTTGAACAGAAGGGGAGACAAGATGCCACCTTGTGGGACCCTCCAGGGGAGGCCCCGAGGGGATGACAAACAATCGTCCATCACCACCCACTGGGATCTCCCTGACAGGAACAAATGGAGCCACTCAAGAGCAATCCTGCACACGTACCCAGGCCAGGTTCTGCAGTTGTGTCACCAACACCTATTAATCAACTGTATCAAAGGTAGCTGAAAGATCTAACTGGATCAACAGGGTACAATTTCCTCTATCAATCTTCAGGCGTAGATTGTCAACCATGTTCACAAGCGTGATCTCAGTACTATACCTAGGATGAAAACCAGAATGACATAGGTCCAGCAATCCAACAACATCAAGATGCACCAGAAGCTGCTGGAAAACCACCCATTCAATAGCCTTCCCTAAAAAGGGAAAGTTAGAGACAGGCCGATAGCTGTCCAGAGATTCAATATCAAGAGATGACTTGAAGTCCCATTGAAGTCAATGTGGAATGTAAACACAGGCTTCGGCGCTTCTCTGAATTGGGGTCTAAAGTTGAAGTCCCAATTCTTTTCATCTTTCCTCTTGTAGAAATTCTTCCAGGTCCCCTAATAATACTCATCACCTGTCTCAAAAACGCATTCTATTTCTGCATTAACCTTTCTGAGACAAACTGACTCAAACTGAACACTGTAGAATCATAGGGTTGGAAAAGACTTCAAGAATTATCCGGTCCAATCCCCGCAGTAAGGCAGGATTAGCTCCATCTAAACCATCCCTGGGAAATATTTGTTCAGCCTCCTCTTCAAAACCTCCACTGATGGAGATTCCACAATCTCCGTCTGCAATTCCATTTGTTCCATTGTCCAGCCACTTCTACGATCAGGAATTTCCTCCTAATACTTAACCTAAATCTGTTTTTCTTCAATTTAAACCCATTCCCTCTAGTTTTTTTCTTCACTGGCAGTTGTTCTCCACTGCTTATGAAGGAAGGACTGAAGAAAAAGTGTTTAAGAAAACAGAACTGTTATCCATCTTCATTATGGAAATATTTAACCCTTTTAAAAATTTGGAAACTCCTATCTTGTCCTCCCTTTGTCTCTCTGCTCTAGGCTAAACATACAGAGCTCCTTCAGCATTTCTTCATATGAGTTGTACTCCAAATTCTTTAACATCTCTGTTGCTCCCCTGTGAATCCTCTCCAGTCTACATCCTTCTTAAAAAGTGGTTACCAAAATTGGACACAATACTCTGGCCAAGGCCTGAACACTGTTGACTACAGTGGTACAGTGAGTTCCTATGTCTCAGATATGACATCTTCCTGATGCAACCTAAAACAGCATTTGCTTTCTTTGTATTACATGGCTGACTCCTATTCCATCTGTGGTCCACTATAAAAAAAACTGCTGCCCAGCCATTTGTTACCCATTTTGTACTTGTACATGTGGTTTTTCTTACATCTGTGTAAAATTTAGCATTTGATTTGTTTAATTTTATTTTGTTGCCTCCACGTCACTTATCTAATTTGTTAATATTATTTTGAATCCAGCTATGTCTTTTAAAACGTTTTTTATTCCTTCCCCCACCCCCAGTTTTTTACCATCTGCAACTATGTTAAGAAGAATCTATACTCCTTCATCTGAGTGAACTAAATTTAGCATTAATTAAAATACTAAGCCCCACTGCAGAATCAACTTCTGTTGGCGAAAGCATGTAAGCTTTCAAGCTAGACAAAGCCCATCTTCAGGTGAGACTAAAAGAAATTCAGAAAAGAAACAGTTGGCATACTCTCACCAATAAGAGGCATCATCTTAACAGCTTTGTCTTCCATCTCTTATATTTGGGACCAATATGGCAACTACATTCTCAAAGTGAAATGAACGTTGAGAAAACCATTGGGAAGTCCAGCACCCCCAACAGGAAAGATCAGTCTGCCTGCTCTGCATCAGCAGTATCCTCTGCCTGCTTGTGAATATGAATTTAAATACCAAGAGTATTTCCCTCAATTTCACTGGACTTTTATATCCAGTTCTAACTGATAAACAATCTCCAGTATCTTAACTGTGGATGGTATGATGCTCAAGCCCTGGCACTGGCCTTCACACACAGCACTAATCTCATTAGCTTGTACTAGTACTAAAATCTAACTTTGGTACAAAGTAGCTTCAGGATCACACACATCTTTCATCAGCATAAGTTCTAGAAGCATAAGTTCTGAGCATTTAAAGAAAAAGAAAAAGCAGGGTATTAGCTGTTAACGCAAATGTATATTAATATAAATAGTCCTTCAAAATAATTGTATATATATATACACACACACCATCATTGCGTAACAGTAAATATGCCTTAAAGATCTATGAATCTTAAGAGATAAAATACATCACTCAGTGTATAAAATGAGTTCTCAGCAACTTCCATGAAGTCTATCAGACAGTTTTTAAACAGGCACAGCTGGGAGGGTGGGCCCATACATGCTGTGTGGCGTGCTGACACATGTCGAGCTGTTTGCAGGAGGGATGGGGTATAAATGTATTAAATAAATAAATGGCCAATGAGTGGGCAGGTTTTTTTAAACAGACTGGGATGCGTGTGCACCCCTATGCACTACCCACTTCTGCCCCCACGCAGAGCACCCCAAATTTCCCCCCGATGCTCTGTATGTGGGCATGAGTGGGCAGTGCGATAGGTGCTCGGGGGGGGGGCGGGAGGGGTGAATCTGCGTGGGCACATCCCATTTTAAGAACAGCCAGAATGTTCATGTGAGTCTTTCAAACAGCAACAGGGGAAAGAAATATATTTGTGGAACAGAATTAACTGTGAATCCATGAAGGTCAGCAGGGTAGTCAAGAGCAAGAGTCATGCCAGAAAATAACAAACTCATTTTTAAAACTGACTACATCAGAATTTGAAAAAACTCATTTTAAGTCTGATTGTTCAGCTGTGACGTGAAATTACCTGTCTCTTAGGCACTTGATTTCCTGTGTCTTACAGTTGCATTAGTGCTAATTCTCTGTTTACACACAGATTCCTGTGCGTCTCTATATAGTATTTTATACATTTTGAAAAAGTCACACTTTATAATCT
Organism: Sphenodon punctatus; assembly: GCA_003113815.1. NCBI lineage: Eukaryota > Metazoa > Chordata > Lepidosauria > Sphenodontia > Sphenodontidae > Sphenodon > Sphenodon punctatus. The sequence goes on along the minus strand of QEPC01001643.1, from coordinate 4,648,336 downwards.
TACCTTCAGATCACTTCCTGGCAAAGTAACTATGCCATCCTTCCAGTCCATAGCACTAAATACATCAAACTCTTGGCCACTTCCACTAGATGCTGGTTCATTCATGATGAATAGACACTGGAAAAGAAACAAAAGGTGTCATATGAAAAACGTTAACACTCATGAAAAAATGAACAAACCCCTTTCCAAGCATACTTTATAGGACTGAAATCCACCTTTTATACTGTCTGCTCACACTTAGCCTGCTTCAACAAAATGCTGAAAACAAATTCATTAGTATGAATGAAGCAGAAATTCTCTGGAATTGTTTTAAAGTAATACCATTCTTTCATCACTGATAGGCAGGTAGACTGGAGAAAAATATGAAAATCCAAACTGCACATAGATTTAAAAGGAGAAAAAATAATTTGAGAAAGCAAAATACAAACACTTAACTAGACAAGAACTGATAATGAGAACTAACTTTTCTAAACACCTGGGCAGATGAATTCCTTATCCCAGTCTGTAAGATCTCTTACTTGAAACGGATATAGCCATCATTTCTACTAAAGCACACAAGCATTTTTTTGGCTGACTCCACCTTGCTATCAACCCTCTCCCTCCCCCATTCCTTCCCTGCTATGCCCCCTCCTGCCTATAGAGAGGCATTATATTTTCAGTTTTATTCTCTATCCGTTTCCGAATGAGTCCTACCTTGTTCGCTTTTTTGACTGCCGCCGCACACTGAGCTGAGGATTTCAGTGTATTGTTCACAATGACTCCAAGATCCTTTTCCTGAATGGTAATTCCTAATTTAGAACCCAGCATTGGATGCATATAGTTTGCGTTATTCATCCCTATGTGCATCACTTTGCACTAGTCCACATTAAAGTTCATCTGCCATTTGGACGCCCAGTCCCCCAGCTGTGCAAGATCCTCCTACAATTCTTTACAGTCTGCTAGGGTTTTAACTACCTTGAATAACTTTGTGCCATCTTCAGATTTTATCACCTCACTCTTTTTCCAGATCATTAATGAATATATTCACCACCACCCGTCCCAATACAGAACCCTGGGGCACTTCACTAGTTACTTTTCTCCACTCTGAAAACTGACTATTTAGTCCTACTCTTGCTTCCTAGCTTTTAACCAGTTGCCAATCCATGAACGCCTTTGAAGTCGAAGATGAATCCCAAGAAAACCACTTTTGACCCCTCAGACCCCTCCAACTATTGCCCCATTCACTCCTACCCTTCACTTCCAAGCTCTTGCACGCTGTCTTGATTTCCTCTTTTCAAATTCTTCCTTCCTTGACCCCCTTCAATCAGGCTTCCATCCTCTCCATTCGACTGAGACTGCCCTCGCTAAAATCAGTAAGGACCTCTTAGCTAAGTCTAAGGGCCTCTACTCCATTCTTGTCTTCCTTGATCTCTCTGCTGCCTTTGGCACTGTTGACCATGACCTCCTCCTGGATTCACTATGCTCCCTTGGTTTCCAGGACTCTGTTGTCAACCAGTTCTCTTCGTACCTCTTGAACCGCTCCTTCAATGTTTCTCTTGTTGATACCTCCTCTGTCGCTTCCCTTCTCTGTGGGAGTACTCCAAGGCTCTGTCCTGGGCCCTCTCCTCTTCTCTTTTTACACTCTTTCTCTGGGTAAACTCACTGAAGCTTCCAGTATCACCTATATGCAGATGACACACAACCCTATCGCTCCACTCTCATGCTCTCCTCCTCCATCCAGTCACATATCTCTGACTATCTGACATCTCTACTTGGATGTCTTGCCACCAACTCAAACTTAATATGGCCAAGACTGAACTCCTCATCTTCTCCCCAAACATTCCCCTCCTATTTCCCTCTAAATTTCCATGGTCGGTGTTACCATCCAGCCTGTTCCTAAGGCACATAGCTTGGGATTCATCCTCAACCCCTCCCACTCTTTACACCTCCGATCCAGGGTGTTCCCAAATCTTGTTGCTTCGCTCTGTATAATATTGCTAAAATCAGGCCCTGCCTTACTGTTTCCACTGCAAAAATCCTAGTCCATGCTCTAGTAATATCTCCCCTTCACTACTGTAACTTCCTCCTTACTGGTCTCCCCTGCTCTGATTTCACTCACCTCATTTCCGTTCAACGCTCTGCCTTGCCTGATGTTTTGACCACATTCAGCTCCACCTCTCTGCCCTGCACTGACTCCCTCTACGTGAACACATTCTGCACAAGCTCCTGGTCTTCAGTTTCAAAGCTCTTTATGGCTTTGATCCCCAATAGCTCTCTGCTCTTTTATCCTGCCACACTCCTGCCCGGGAGCTTCGCTCATCCTCTGCTCCCACCCTCGCCTGCTTGCAACTCCCTTGCTCCTCTAAACATCTTCGGCCCTTCTCTCTTGCTCCCCCCATGCCTGGAACTCCCTTCCTGAATATATTTGTTCTGCTCCCTCCCTCCCAACTTTCAAATCCCTCCTGAAAACCTACCTCTTCCATCAGTTCTTCCCTAGCTCACTATGAGTGAAATTGCGTCCTCTTTCCCCTTCACTCAGAATCTCCCTGTAACTAAGGGTGATTTCAGACATGACGGGGCGTCTATTGGCCCCATCACAGAATCACCTTTTGATTCCCCGCTGGAATCAAAACGGCCCATCAACAGACGAGCTGGCTGATTCCGGCGGGGAATCGGGGGAGGGGGCAGGGCTGCCCTCCGAGAGATGGGCGGGTGCAGCGGCCAATCAAGCCGCTGCGCCTGATTCCGTCCCAGGGTCTGGGCCACGGCCCAGAATCAGCGGCGGTAACAGACGTTACCAGCCTCCAATTCTGGGCCGTGGTTCAATTAACCACGCTTTCGGAGATGGTGCCCGGACCATCCTCGAAAGTGTGGTTATTTTGCTCACCGCCGGTGGTTCACCATGGTGAACATCTGGCGGCGAGCAACCAGACGTTACGCGACCATCCACCACCACTGGGGATTGTCCGTGGTTGACCGTGATCACATAATGTCTGAAATTACCCTAAGTTAGTTCCCTGTATCTAAGTTAAGCATGTGCACCTGAAACTTCTCAATCTCCTGAATGCGTCCTTGTCTCTCCCAATGTTCGCCTCTCCCTTGTTTCCACCCTCATGTCTCTCTCAGATTGTACACCCCTTGGGGTAGGGACCTGTCTATAACTATAGATTGTATACAAATAAAAAATAATTATAATAATCAATTATTTTTTGCCTCTGGAAATAAAGTTTCACAAGACCTTTTATATCATTTTTATAAAAATGTATCTCTATACTTTAATAATGTGATGTAGATTTGTTATAACATACACATATTTCTGGGTGTATAGATTTACTAGATTACAGAACACCTTTTGCTTCACTCATGTGAAGATAATGGATCTATTTGCCCTTATAAATAATGGATTTCCACACCTTGGCCTGCTGCAGTAGACTCTCTAAAATCAGTTACAAAAACAATAGTAGCTATGTAACACTTTTAACTGCTCTCTGGTTGTGATTTACTCAGCCATCCTCAGTCACAAAAGAGTCATCAGTTGATCTACGATAAAAAAAAATCTCTAGTAGCCATGTATCTAGAAAGCTATTAACTGACTATTGCTAAATTTGTAGAAAATAGTTAGCTTCTATTTTGGTTTGCAAACTTGCACATTAAAATATACAACTCCTTCAACTATATTTCCTCCTTGAACTTATTTATCAATAAACTTTCCAAGATGGGACAATGCAATCTTCCAGCTATTTACTTATTTATTATAAATGTTTATACCCCGCCTCTCCAGTAATCAAGCAGCTCGAGGCGGCTTACAGATAAAAACATTTTAAACCAACAAAGTACAATAAAACATTAAAAGCCTCAGTACAAAATCCATTAAAACTAATTAGGGTGTCACAGAAAACTAAAACCCCTACCCACCCCATCCCACCTGCCAAAGGCCCGGCAGAACAGCCATGTCTTACAACTACGACAAAAGGAGGTGAGCTCCAGGGCCACCCGGGGCTCTGACAGAAGGGAGTTCCAGTCTGGGAGTAGCCACCGAGAACGCCCTCTCTATCGTCGCCCCCCAACCAACCTGAGCGACCTCAAAAAGGGCGCTCCTGGCGGACCGCAGGGGCCGATCCAGGACACGGAGAGTGAGGTGATCCCGCAGAAAGGTGGGGCCCAGGCCGTTTAGGGCTTTATAGGTAAGAGCCAACACCTTGAATCTGGCCTGGAAGACTACTACAGAATGCAGCGGCCTGCCCCTGTAAGAAGGCAGGCCGCTGCATTCTGTACCAGCTGTGGTCTCTGAACCATCACCAAGGGTAGCCCTACGTAGAGCATGTTGCAATAGTCCAATTTCAAGGTAATGAAAGCATGGATGATAGTGGCCAGGTCGGAGTCTGAGAGATACAGCCTAAGCCATCACACCAGATGTAATTGGCGAAATGCCCCTCTTGCTACAGCCTCCACCTGGAGATCCAGACGGAGCTGTGGATCGAGGAGCACTCCCAAACTCCACACCTGGGAAACCAGTGGGGGGTGAACTCCATCAATGAGGGGGGACACGCCCCCACCGCTTTACCCACCAGCATCACCTCCGTCTTGTCAGGATTCAGCTTTAGTCGGCTTGCCCGCATCCAGTCCCCTACGGCCACCAAACACCAAGTAAGCACCAAGACTGCCAGGTCTGGGTTGGATGAAAAGGAGAGGTAGAGCTGGGTATCATCAGCATATTGATGACACTGTACTCCAAACCCCCTCACAACCTCCCCAAGTGGCTGCATATACACATTGAACAGGAGTAGACAATGGCTCCAGTGTGAGCCCTACTGACTTTAATTGGACTCTTACTGGCTTTTTAATTAGGTCAACCTGTCTCCTCTGCCCTCTGAAGAAGCTGCTATTCTGGTATTTAGAGCTTCCATTTTGTGTCCACAACAATAACAGCCTATATACTTCTGCAGGTTTTCTCTTTCTTCCCTTAGGAACTGAGTGTGCCATTCTTGCTCAAAATCCCATAGTTTGTTTTAAAAATCCAACATATAGTAAACTATAATAAATCTACACTAGCCCAATGTAAACAAAGTCTGTCCAAAGTTCCAAACCAGCAAAAACTAAATAACCTGACACTCTTCCTCCCGTCATTTTAAGCCTGTATAGACAGGCTATGCACCATCCCCTGAAGGTCAACAGATATGAGCTCTGTCCTGAATAAGGAAGGAAGTAAATTCCAGAGCAGAGGGCACTGCACCAGAATCCTGTCTCCAGCCTGTTGATGTACAAATCTGGGTATGTTTCAGTTGATCTAAAATGGAACAGTCCAGTAGAGCTATGAAGAGAGAAGCTGTCCTTCAGACGGACATGATTTAAATCATAAAGGGTTGTGCAGGTTAGAAGTAAAAACTTAGTTTGCATTTGGAAATAACTTGGGAGCTAAGGCACTTTTGGAGGACAGTAGTGTAATGTGCTCTATGTGAGTAGCTTGGCGAAGCAAACTGGCAGCTGCTGCATTCTGTATTAGCAGAAGCTCCCAAGTAATTTAAAAACCTTTCTCTGTTCAAAGTACATTGCAGTAATCCAATCTTTAGGTTTTCTTGCTTAGTGTGTTTTAATGGTTTTTACTGAAAAAAGTGATTAAAAAATGGGAAGAAGCTTGTTTCCCCCACAGCATTGAAGAGCTACCATGCCTCAAAGCAAGGAGAGATGCACAGCAGTTAAACTGTCTGCTCAGAGTCTCTACTGGTGCTCCGCTTAGCATTACAGGCAACCCTATGTAGCAGTGTCATTTGATAAGGTTACATTATTCAGGAAAAGAAACTTTACAACCTAACTCAATCATTCATGATGGATTTTAAGAGGAAAAAAAAAAGGGATAATTGACCAAAAGGTTTTATACCACAAATCTCTCCCAAGTAATCTATATGCATTTTAATTTGAACATAACTTATATTACTCTACTGTTGTCCTCAAACAGTACTGAAAACGGTAACTAATTTATAATGTTTGGCAGGTGTAATAATATAAGCACTAGAGAGGAAACGGTGGGATTCACAGAAGAACACATTACTCCGAAATTAACCCAGCCTCATGGGCACGATTGCCTTATCACGCCAAATTTCGCAGACAGATGTAATGACAGTACTATGGGACTGTTATATTGGGTTGACTGATAAGGAGACAAGCTACCAAGAGCAGTTGTATTTGCCAGAATTTGTATTTCCTTGCTTCCTGTGGGCTTTCTGTGGGAAGATGAAAGATCTAATACTGCTAGGTCAAAACTACTTCCCCTACTGAAAGTGGTAAAGAGAAAGAGAACATAATGGAAGAAGAAATTATAACAAGAGTGAGGAAATTGGATGGATAAGAAGAAGAAAGACTTTATTTGTATTAACCAATGGTTATAACAAAATTAATTGAATTGGATGGATAAGATTATACATGGGGTGCAGCCAAACATGACAATAGGGGAGGCTACCCCGCCTTGGGTAGTCTTACCCCTCCCTGGGCAGCGGGGCCATGATGTTCTCCCCGCTCTGGAGTAGAGGGAGCAGTTGACTATGTGACACATCCTTGGAAAAATTCGGAGGACACGTCATGGAGCAGCCTTACCCCAATTGCCCAAGGTGGGGCTACTCATATGGAGGGGCTGCACTTGCCTGCCATACCGGGTGCACTGCTGCAGGGCCTTTAGCGGCACGCACAGTCACCTGTTGCCACGTCACAACCAGGGGCAGAATCTCAGTCGGGCCAGGGGTGGGGCAAGGCCAGGCACCTGCTAGTGTGGCTGGTGAAACAACTCAACTGTCTGACTTCTTCGCAGGGGGGAGGGGCTGCTCATGTGCCCAGCTCTCTGCACTGGTTCCTCAGTGTGGCAGCAGTGATTGCCCACCAAGAGGCCACGTGGGGATCGGGCCTCCAAAGCTTGTGTGGTATGCTCACCTGGCCCACCAAACACCTGATAAGGTGTGTTCTGTGACTCCACAAAGAGAAGGGGACCACCCCGATCACCTGTTTGGCAGCAGCTCTTCTCAGGGGGACAATCCTGCTGAGTAGCAGGGGCCTGGGAGTCCTGACCCGTGTGAACAGTTCCTCAGGCCAAGCCAGGGAGGGACCTGTTATGGCAGTCCCTCCCCTCCCCCCCCACACCCAGGTTACAGGAGGAGGGCTGCTTGTGTGAAAAGCCCTCCCACCCATCCTGAAGAGTGGCAGCTGCCCCGGGGAGACACCTTGTCACCATCGTGTGTATTTTCACCCAGAGAGGCCTTCTAAGTCTACTACTTTGAGTGGCAGATTACCACTTTCTGGGCTAGTCTAATGATCTACGTATTTTGCCTGCAAAGATACTTTCTTGGCTACAGCAGGCATTGCTTGAGCTTCCTTCTTTGAGCAGCAGTCACACACGTACCTGGGACTAGGAGGGTACAGGGTCATGAAGACATGTATAGTGGAGAGGGGTCCTGAGCACATTCTTAGGTTTTCATCATCACTGTTGCCCATCTCAGACTGCTGCTGGCTTCTCACACTGTTTGAAAACAGACTTTACAGTCTGTTTGCATGTCTGCTTTTGGGCTGCCAGATGTTGGCCTGGGATTGCCCCATGTTGGTGACTAGCCCAGACTCTCACTCCCGGACTATGCCCAGGTCACAGCCTGGGCTAAGGTCCACCCGATCGAGGGCCAAAGTGGGCCGCAGCAGGCTATCACATCTGTTGTGACCCAGCAGACACAGCCCAGATTGGGTCTGCCATGGCCAGCCGCCATGGCTGGCCGTCATTGGCCACCCATCATGATGGGGGACAGCTGCAGATTCATGTGTCTCCCCGGCTAGGGACATGTTTGTTGTGCAGCCTGACCTGGTCTGGACCATGTTCGCCGCAGCTTCCCGACCCGGGTCAGGCCATGGCCAAGCAGTCATCATGTCTGTTTCCACCCACTGTCTGCTCTGGGCATGGTGAGATGTCGTGCAAGTGTACTGACAAAGCAGATAATTTCAGATGTTACGAGATCACAGTCAACCACAGTGAATCCCCTCTGGTGACCGAAAGTCCCGTAACGTCTGTAGTGAGTTCCGCCAGATGTTCACCACGGTGAACATTCAGCGGTAATCACAATGACCACGATTCTGGACCTCCGGCCGCCCGGAGGTCCAGAATCGTGGTTAGCTGGACCACAGTCCTGGATCGGCGGAAAGTAATGTCTGTTACCTTCCGCCAGCCCGGATTGTGGTCCAGACCACGATGCGGGATCGGGCGCAGCGGCTGGATTGGCCGCTGCACCTGCCCGTCTCCCGGAGGGACGGTGGGCGGGACTATGCAGTCGCACGTTGTGCCACGCAGCCCCACCCCATCCCCGACCCCCTGTAGGAACCAGTCAGCACGTCTAATGGACGGCTGGACTGATTCCTGTCCGAGATCCGAAATGGATCCCAGACCGTGGTTCAACATGGCGGGCCGAGCAGCCCGTCACATCTGAAATTACCAAGCAACAGAAGCCTGGGCTTTGTCTCCTCTCCACCACTCAAAGTGTCTCACCGCCTCCAACACTTTTAAAAAGAAAACATAAGCAGAAAAGGGGGAAGGCAGAACGAGGGAAAGGGGGGTGGGGGTAGGACAAGAAGAAAAAATAAAGAGAAAATAATGAGAAAATGGAAATTAAGAGAAACTGCAATTGCAGAGACATGAAGACTGAGCTAGAAATACAGAGAAATAAGGTGAAAAGGGAAATTGTTAATCTCTATAAAATGTTGTATTTACTGTACAGATTAAGTTTTCCATGCACTGTGCACCTAATGAATAAATTTCTTTTTGATTTTCAAATGTTGGTGGGTATGAACATATCCTTATGAAACTAATCAAGTAACTGAAATAAGACTGCACACTTTTTCCTTTAAAAATCATTTTACAAACTGAGTTCAATAAAGAATGCAGAAATATATGATCTGCATCACAGAACATATATTTAACAGGAATAATAGAATTTGTTAGATAGTTTAACCTGCCGAAAGATTTTCTATTTAAAGATCCCCAAACAAAGGTGTGGGAGGGGATATGTCAATTAAGTGTAAGTATTTTTTTAAACTAACTGTAGGGTTATATACTGAATTGTCAAAAAATCAAACAATAATAGGGCATGTAGTATTTAAGTAAGTGCTTGAAATAAAATTACCTGATAGCTACCAATGTTTTAGTAATCTAAGGCATTATCTGTGAAGTCTGTAAGGAGGTTATCCTTTTAACACATTCTTTTTTGAACCAGAGAGTATGAGAGTAGACCCATTCATTACTGAAATACTAAGCAGTGACAACTGTGTATGTCAGAATTTAAAGCCAGTGAATAGTAACATTAGATCAAGTAAGAAAGCCAATTCCATTTCAAAGCCTGCTTGTGTATCCCTTCACTCACAAGTGTAGTATGAGCACCTAGGTGTATAGATTAAACCAGAGGTAGGGAAACTTTTCCCTCTCACGGACCACCATGAAAATTAGTACAAGCTCCACAGGCTGAAGTTGAGGTCAGAGGTATTTAAGGAGTGTGCCACTGTGCTCAGAATGGAGAAAGGAAAAGGAGAGTCCAAATCATGGATCTATGCCATGGATCCATCCCTATCTAGGTATCTAGATATGGCAGAGCCTGCACTGAGCAGGGGGCTGGACTCAATTCACTTAGATCTTGATGCCTCTTCTCCATTCCCTTCCCCTGAACTCACTCTTTCAGTGCTTGGGAGGTGGGATTGGATCCATGGGCCAGATCTAGGAATTGGAAAGGAGCCAAATTAAAAACAGCAGCAAGGGGAGGGGACAGATTTGGTCCACAAGTCACAGATTCCCCACCCTTGGATTAAACAGACAGACAGATGTGTCTGAGTAAGATATTTGGCTGTGGAACACAAGAGAGAAAGCCTGTGGGCCAGATGGAAAAAGCAGCAATCCAACATGTTATTTCATGACCTCTAACCATACCATCATCCTTTGCTTAAAGGATGAGTGACGAGCTCCAACCATCAACTAGCTGAAAGTTGCCATGGTCTGCTATTATCACAACAAGAAGGGGCAAAACACAATCATGGACAGGGGGAAAATACCTGCATTCTCATGCCCTATATGCAGGAGAATATACATACACTCAACAAAAGGCTTCTCCCCCGACAACAGAAGACTTTCTTCTACTGCACTGGATTTTCTGTAAATCACCTTCCCAACTGCCCTGCATTGGTGGAATACCATGCAGCGGAGTTATTCCTAACTAGGGGTAGAAGTATGCTTTTTCAAATTCACCAAGACAACCTGGGGTTTCCAGAAATTAATATCTGTACTGGCACTGCTCCAAAATCTGTCACTTCAGTTATTTGGTACTTCTATATTTCACTATTTTGCTATTCTGTACTTTTTGTGGCTTTCTCCTGCTTTATGTCACATAGACCAAACAAATTCAAACTGGAATTAAAAAATTATTTGAAAACCACCATAAAAATCTGTCAAAACACAAAATACTGAAGACAGTAACAACAAAGTGAAGAAAGTAACCAAAGCAAATTAAGTTCTGAATACCGAAGACTGAAATAAATTTTGCAATGAGTCTTGAATTCAACCTCCATACTTGCTTTGTGCAAACGAATGCAGATCAGCTGAACAATCTGTTTGAAATATTCATTCCAACTCTGCTCCTAACTCACTGGAAAACTACCAATTTGGTCAACACATCTTTCTCCAGGTTCACATGAAATGGCTACCCTGGGAAAACAAAAATATTTCAGGGCAACCCTACAATCTACCAAGGAGCACACAACCACTTCTGGGGTGGGGATATATACTGGTGGGAATATCTGCAGAAATACTTCTGATGTTTCTGATTAAATCAAGCGTACGGTAGGAGTTAAAGGGGAAGTACGCTCCTCCTAGGGAAGGATATGTTGGGCAATGCTACCCCAGTGCTACCCTTGCACCTTTCATGAATGCTCCATGGTTGTTCTGAGATTCTCTACAGTGCTTTACAAGAATTCACTTTTGTGTGAGAGCCCTAAGTGATCATTTCATTGTGCTTTTTTTTTTTGGTAAAATATAAAATATACCCAGGCAAAAGTTATTTTTTACATTTTTCTCTCATTTTGTTTTAGTACTTAAAGGGATACTTCACCAACTTAAAAATTACATTCTGATTTTTTTAAATAATTGCTGTGATCAATAACACCTAAGGGTAAAATTAGACATGGCGGTGGCCAGCTTTGTCCTGGAACCCACAGGCAAATCTGTTTACGTGCCACCAGATGTTAGCCCATGACTGTCCAGGTTGTGTCTTCGGGAAATCTCTGAAGACTCAGCCCAGGCAAGGAGTCGCCCCTGCGGAATAGCACATGTATTCAGCCCCACCATACCTGGCTCAGGGCAGGGGCCGCCATGGCCAAGCGCTATGACTTGTCGCCATGACAGCCTGCCATGACAGGGAGTGGGGCCAGCTGCCTGCATGTTTGTTTAGCTCCCTACCCTACCTGGGCCATGCAGGCAGTGGCGCGGTTCTCTGACTGCAGGCATGTTTGTTTGGTGCCACTCCCCGACCCAGGTCATGTCAGCTGCCATTTCCCACCCCAGACCAGTTGCCACACCTCTCCCGCATGTCTGTTTTTACCCTAAGTTATTAGAAGAAATTAAGAGAAAAAAATATTTATCTATTTGCTCATTGCTTACTTTATGTATTTTTTTTATTTAGAGTTATAACCTGCAAGTCTCGCGATGGGAAACAACATCTGACAGTACTTTGTGTATGGTAATTTATTTATTTTTTAAATAGGACTAGCAATTTTTTTTGAAATGTAAGTGTTCAATGAAAAAAGCTGACATTTAAACAGCCATGGCAAGACAACTTTTAACAACAGCAAAGAGCTGGCTCATATCAGCAAGCAAAAACTGGATAGAAGCAAAAATGATACTGAGCAGACTAGTGTCACTGTTCAATTTAAGCAGAATGTTTACACTATAAAAAGTTGAAAAGCAAAACATTTTTTTTTTAAAAACAACAGGTTTTTAAGATCTGGTTTTATAACAACGATAGTCAGAACACCAAAAAGCCCACGATCAGGGACCCGTTTGCGCTACGTTTTCCACATTGCAGCCAATGGGGAAAATGCAGCGAACATGGGTCCCTGCCCATGACCTAGCCTGTCAAAGGTGACTAGCTCAGCAGAAGATACACTAAGGGTAAAAACAGACATGATAATAGCCTGCTGTGGCCCACTGTGACCTGCTGTAGCCCAGGACCCACCTGCACGGGTGCTGTCAGAGGTTGGTCCGAGATTGCCTACACCGTGTTGGCAGTTCGCCCAGGCTGTGTGACCTTGGAAAATCTCCAAGATCACAGCCCTGGCTAAGACCCATCCAGAGCCAAAGCCAGTTGTTTGGGGGCCCAAAATGGATCACAGTGAACTAGCATGTCTGTTCCTTCCCACGCAGTCAACCCACTCAACCTGGCCTGGGTGCCGCCATGGCTGGGCCTCATTGGCCACCTGCCCATCTGTTAGGCTCCTGGCAGGGCCATGCAGCTGGTGGGACAGCTCCCCAGCCGTGTCAGTTTAGTGCCCCAGCCTGCATCACCTGCAATTTTTCTGCCATGGGTTGGCCTGTGTAGTGGCCAGATGGCTGTTTTTACTCTAAAGGGGCCAGTGTTGAGTATCCACGACCTGGCAAGTAGGTTACTGCAATCTATGCAACATTTGTCACTTTTGAAAATTTAATCCTATACGTTTTAAATGGACAAGAAAAGGGGAATAAATAGTATTAAACACCATCAAAATTAGATTTTTTTTCCCTAGGCATTCACTTTGGATTTATATAAAAGGGAGAACTTGAAAACTGCAACTTGGAAGCAGACATTGCTTTTTCCTCCCTAAGGTGGATATCTTAGATCCACCAGTAGGGGTCCCTCCTTGGCCAGTTTTCGTATGATGTTTTGCTGCACTTTAAACTTTCTAGAGAAATATTGAGCTCAGGTCTCTTTTATTTTCCCGAAAAAGTTGTGCGGAAATCAAAGGGGAAAGCGTTTACGTGCAACTTGCTCGGATCCCACTGACCCAAACAGTTGTACGGCAGAAAAAGAGAGCCTGCAATAGCAACGGCAAATTAAAATTAGCCAGTTTAGTTATTTTTCTTGGTACAGGGAATCAGCTTTTAGCTGGGCAAGTTAAATGCGCTTCCCTCCGCGTTGGAGCTGTAGCAGTGCCCGAGCTAAGGGAGAGCAAAGGAGCGATTATGGAGCTGTGGGAGGGGAGGGAGGAACTGGGTGTAAGCGTTCCTGAGGAAGTTGCATAATGAGAGAGGGACTCTGCTTGTTTATCGAGTCCTCCCCCCCCCCCTCCAATGTAACCTGGGACGGAATCCGGGGAAGAGACGGACGCACAAGCTGCCGAGACATTTATCCCTCCTTCTCCGTTTCTACCCCTACTCTCGTAGGGGGCTCTGGGGGTTTGCTGGTTAACTCTCCACGCTCGCTCTCATCCAGGAGATATTGCCCTCCTTCCTGAGACGCGGGAGGTCAATTGCTCTCAAAACCCTTGCACCGAATGTGGCTTCTCCTCCTCCTCCTCCCCTGCGCCACTTCCCCTCAGTCACTAGTAAACCCGCCAGGGACCCACTGAGGGGAGAGAGCACCGCCCCCTCTCGCAAACTTTTCTCTCACGCTCTGCTCGTGTCCGCTCCGACGATTAAAAGAGGAGGAGGGCCTACCACTGCCCCCCCCCGCAAGTTTCTTCTTCGGCCCCGCACGAAGAAAAGCCAGCCTCCCCCCAGCGCGCGCGCGCCCTCCTCCCGCTTTCCTTTCCCAGGGCTGGGGGAAAGGCGGACAGGCGTGCGCCTAGCAGCGCGTTACTGCCATAGCAGTGCACCACTCGGAACAAGTGTGCCGCCTGAATAAGAGAGCTCACGTTAGAGCCTATTGCTGGAGGCAGGCTGTGGGAAGGAAGCGCCAAAATCCCCTAGGCACGCGGGAGTAAACAGTGTAAAGGGAAGAAGGTGCGCGTCCCCCCACCTAGAGTACACGCGCTTGTGCGCTGCAAGTACAAATCACACACACAAACGAACCAGCCGCCGCAGCCCTCCCACCCCAACACAAATCTACTAAGCTTTGCTGGTGGGGCTGGCCTGGTTCGTGTCACTCGCCACCCTCACCCCACCAGCTTGAGAGCGAGACCCCCACGCGACAAAAGCTTCTTTTTTTTTTTAACTTAACCAAAAAAAAACAACCCAACCCTGCCGGGCGCTTCTATACGTGTGCAAACTTTCCCCAAAATGGCGGAAATTGGGAGAAGATGAGATTTTTTTTATCTGACACACGCATCTCCCCCCCCCCCAAAGTGCAGCGGCGGCAGGAGCCCGTGCAAACTCTGTGTGCGCGCGCCGTGCCGAGCAGGCCCTGTGCACAAGAGACACGCTGCACATTCAACCGGTATATCCCGCAGCCGCCACCTCGCACCGCTTCCCACTCAGCAAAGTCCCCGCCGCGGGAGCCTTTGCTCCTCTCTCGCCTTGGGGCGGACAAAAACCGAGGAGGGGAGGCGTCCTGTTCCCACGAGCAACCCCCTCCCCCCGCTAGGCACACACGCAGAGGCACCCCTCCCCCCACTCCAAAGCCTGGAGCCCAAAATGACATTGCACCTCCCCAAAGAGAAGTGTCAATAATTGGAGCCAAGTGGCAAGCCTGCAATGGTAGGGCGAGGAGTCTGCCCAATGCCCCCCGTCCCCCCAAGCTATCCAACCCCCTTGCACACACATTCCCCTGCCACCTCTCCCGCCGCCGTCATGTGTTTGGTACGGGCAAAAAAAAAAAAAAAAAGCAATCCCAGGCAGGCACCTCTCTCTCTCTCTCTCTTTCTTTTGTTCCTCTTTCACTCTCCCTCACTTCTCATTCGGGGAGGCAGCCGCTCGGCAGCCACTTCAGAGTCACTTGCCCACTTTCCCCAGCCCTAAGTTGCATCCCCTCAGCTAGCAGGGGCTGGGGGGGGGCGGGGGGAGAAGCTGCCTCTTCCCTCCCCACATAGGTTTCATAAGGGAGAAGGAGGTGCGTCTCTCGCTTTATCTCGCTCGCGCTCTCTCTAACTTTCATCTTCACCTCAGGGGGCCAACGCAACCCCCCTCGCCGGCCTTTGGCGCGGCAGCTGCCAGCGCGGGTTCGAGATTAGATCGGCACCAGCCGCTCCTTACCCCCCTAAATTCTCTCTTTCTCCGTCTCTCGAGTAGTCCTGACAAATATGGTCCAGGGCTGCGGGCACAAGTGAGCATGCGCCCGTAGAGTCAGGGCTGGGGAAAGGGGAAACTGCTGCTGCCGCTGCCGCCGGGGTGGCTCATTCTTCCTCTCCTCTCAGCTTGAGCTGCCTGCCAGTCTTTGGGAAGCAGCAGCAGCAGCAGCAGCAGCAGCAATAATCATCGCTGTTACCAAAAATACAGTCGCAAACAAGAGCTTAGGTGCATCCTTGCCACTGTGATTGAATGACAACGTTGGGTGAATAATAAAGAGAAATGTGCAGCAACGCTCAAGTCTTGCACTAGGTTCAGATTTAATTGTTTTTCTTTTAAATAGGACTTAAACGTATGGGCTAGGGGAGTCCAGTTACATGAAGGAAAAATGCGCGCTCACAACACAATCCCTAGGCCAGGAGCAGGGAACCTCAGCCCTGGGATCCAAATGCAGCCTGCAGCAAGTGTTTGTGTGCCTCCTTTCCAGTTCCTGGAGCTGGCCCCTAGATCCAGTTCCTACCTTCAAGCACTGACAGACTCAGCTCAGGGGAAGGCAGTAAAGATGAGGATATACACACACAATAGGGGCCCTTTTCTACCTGAGCACACCTCTCATGTACCCCGGACTTTAACTGGCCTTTAGAGGTTATACTAATTTTCAAAGTAGCTCCTAGGAGGGAAAAGTTTCCTCACACCAGCCCTAGACAATGCTGGATCTGGTGGAGTTAGGGCCCCATGTGAACAGGAAGTGTGGGAGCCCTTCTAACATAGGATTGTTTTGACACACTGATTCAACTCCTAGAAAAAGGAAAATGTTGACATATTTTTTGTTCAATTAAAGGTAACATCCTTTCAGGGTCGCCCCGCAGTATACACAGATTGGTATTGCTAGTTTACTCACCGACTGCATTTGTTGGGGGGGGGGGTCCTCCTGAATCTCCAGGGGGCCTACATAGGCCAGGCCTCTGGGTTTGTTTTTTTAATGAGCAAGGCAATTGTGGGGGGGGGTCCATGGCCGCTGAGTGGCTCAGCCACAGAGCACCCACTCAGGTGGAATGCGTGGGAGAGATTCAAACAGGAGGTTCCCACCATGCACTCCCTCTGCCATAGACCATCGGGGATGGGGAAGCATGCTGGTCTGGTCTTTGCAACTGACATGTTCCTGGCGTGAGTACTGGATAACTCAGGCTCTCCAGCACTCCCAGCCAGTTCTTGTGACTTGCAAAGGCCATGTCCCCTGCCCACAGTGCCTATGAGTGGCAGACTGGTCTGCTGGTGTGGCTGGCCTCCCCAGTTCATACAGGCAGGGGCTCCGTGTCTGCCCATTGCCACAGACCTGTTTGGCTTGCCCCGCACAGTGCACTCTGGATAGGATTTCTCAGCAATGCTCTGAGTGACCATGAGTGGGTGCTCCATGGTTCACAGGAGTGTGCATCCCCCCGCTCTACCTTCAGATGGACAGTCGGACACATAGCTCCTGGGTGGCCATGCGGGTTAGCATCTCGTCTCAGCTTGAGGGTTTGTGGGCCCATATCTTACACCAGTGCTCCTCACTCTCATGTTGTCAGTTTAAGTTTATTCATGAACTCTACTGGGTACCCAACACATGAGGTCATGTGTGCCCACACAGTCTGTACTTACCTGGATCCAGTCCTGCCCATAGAAATAAGTAAGACTTTGTTACAAGGGAAATGGCAATTGATAATATTACTAAGACCTTGAAAGCTGCTCTCCACAAGCAAACTTTGGCACCTGTGCCCCATTGATTTAACAGAGGTTTCGCAGGGGTCTACCCCACGTAACACTTCAAAGCAAGATAAGGGCCTAATTTTCTATTACGTAAAAATATTGTTCATAGAATGCTCAAAACTTCCTTTAATAGACAAAGGGTGTTTGATCCTGATCCCATTGAAGTAAATAGGACTTTTGTCACTTCAATAGGATCAGAATTGCACATGCACTTGCAGTCAATCTGAAATATATTGTTTATTAAAATAATTCCAGGTATGACACTTGTCTTGGCCTTCCCTGCCAATTTGTGTAAGTTTATTACAACTGTCATATCCTATTTTTGACTGCTTCTGTATAAAACACACACGAGAGAGCTGATAGGCAAAGGGCCTTATACTTCATTGGAATTTTCTTTTTAATTTAATTTATTTTCAGTGATGCTCCCTACGGGTGCATGTGTGTAGAAACTAAATGTATATGCAGGAGAAAAAAATAAATGATTGTACGCAAAGTACTGTCAAATGTGTAAAATAATATACAGAAAAAAATAATCTCAAGTACAATAATCATAGTGATCAAAATTTTTAATTTTCCTACATAAATAATCAAGTGGGAGAGGATATATAAACACTAAAACTTAACAAAAATGAATTGACATGACAAAAATACTCATCCATCAGAATCAAAGAAACTAGTTAAAGGGATAAACAAAAAATGCAATACAATAATAATAGCAGAGGTATTGTTGCTGTAATTATATTGTGGTAGCACTGTGTAGCTCCACTCAAGGCTGAGATCCTATTATGTTTTAAATTATGCATATGATTAAGTACCTTGGTGAATTGGAGCCTCACTAAAGCAGCAACTTTAGAGCATGCAAATTATTGGTACTAGTGAAGCATACTCATAAGTCCTTGCAGGGTTGAGACCTTTGTGCAACACCTCACAGTCTATATGGGTGAAAACAGACATGATGCTAACCACCCTTTAACCACCGGTGGTGGTTATTGGGTATTTTCAGACGTGACGGGGCCACTATTGGCCCCGTCACAGAATCACCTATTGACCCCCCGCCAGGATAAAAATGGCATGGCCAACAGACATGCCGGCTGATCCCGGCGGGGATACGGGGGAGGGGTGGGGCTACGCGGCTCAATGTGCGGCCGCACAGCCCCACCACCACCCCCACGCTCCCTAGGCCGCCCGCCCTCTGGGAGATGAGTGGGCGCCGCAGCCAATGCGGCCGCAGCGCCCTACCGCCCCCCCGGGGCGTTGACCACAGCCCAGAATCAGCAGCGGGCACAGCCACTGATTCCGGGCCGTGGTCAGGGGACAGATGTGACGTTCCCACGCTCAACCACGGTGAATTCCCCATGGTTGAGCGTGGGAACGTCACATCTGTTGGCCCAAACGCAAACTTCCCACCAGATGTTCACCCCTGTGAATCACGGGCGGGAATCTCTTTGATCACGCAAACGGCGATGATCTGGGCAGGACAGCCATTTGCGCGGTCAAAGAGATTTCCGCCCGTGATTCACAGGGGTGAACATCCGGCAGGGATCTCTTGTCGGGCCAACAGACGTTACGGTCCCTTGCTCACCATGTAGGAATTCACCGTGGTTGAGCGTGGGATTGTAACATCTGAAAATACCCATTTATCTCTCACCTCGATTACTGTAACCTCCTTCTCACTGGCCTTCCCCGGTCTCACCTTTCTCCCCTCATCTCTGTCCAAAACTCTGCTGCCAGGGTCATCTACCTCGCCAGTCGCTTCGACCATGTGCAGCCCCTCCTCTCTTCGCTTCACTGGCTTCCCCTTCCTGAACGAATCCTGCACAAGCTCCTAGTCTTCACCTATAAAGCTCTTCACAACCTTGCTCCCCCCTACCTCTCTGCACTTATCGCCCTCCATACTCCAGCCCGTGCACTTCGCTCCTCCTCTGTCCCTTCTCTCACCCTTCCACGCCTTCCCTGCTCCCCTAAGCGCCTTCGTCCCTTCTCACTTGCTGCCCCCCATGCCTGGAACTCCCTCCCTGTCCACATCCGCCTTGCCCCCTCCCTTCATACCTTCAAATCTCTCCTTAAAACTCACCTCTTTCGCTCTGCTCTGTCTGACTCTTTATCCTGCTGAGCCACTATTCCTATACCTACGATCGGTTTACCCTTATCCTTGCAACATGGACCTGCCTGCTGTCATTCTCATCGTAACCAAGCCAAGTACGTGCACTTGAGACCTCGCATCTTCATGAATGTTAGACCCCTTGTCTCTCCCTCTGTTCCCCTTCCTAAGTCTCTCCCCCAGCTCCTGTCTCTCAGATTGTAAGCCCTAGGGGCAGGGACCGTGTCTATTTTATTACTTTGTAAAGTGCCAGGTACACTGCTGGCGCTATATAAATGTTTGTTAATAATAATAATAATAATGCATGTTTCAGGGCTGCATAGGGCACCAATACAGCCCTGTAACATGCATAAATAACCACCAAGGGTGGTTAAAGGGTGGTTAGCATCATGTCTGTTTTCGCCCTGTTTCATGACCAGCTGTTTAATAGCTGTAAATCCCTGAGGCTATGTGTAAGAAGCAGCTCCCTGAAGCAAATATTTATTAATAAGGAATTAATTAATGAAATTCAAACTAAAAAACTATTTGCCTAATTGTTATAATTAATCACTGGCACAAAAGTCATGGCACAGATTTCAATTGTTACAGAAAACAGATGCAAAGGCACTAAATGGCGTTCCTATCACAAGGGTGAGTGATAGTATAGTGAAATGCACATATAAAGAGGATAATATTTACTTTCAACACCAAAGATAAAATTATTTAGAAACATAAAATGCATTTTATTTTTATTTTTTTGCAAATGCTGACTACTACCCACAACTCCAATATAAATTAGACTGAAATCCTAAAACTACTTACTCCAGAATAGTCCCATTAAAGCCAATGAGACTAATTCAAGAATATGGCCATGGGTATCTGGTACCTCTGAAATTCATACCCAAAGTTATCAAGAATTATGTAAAGAATCGGTGTCAAAGAATTCCATTTTTCTTCAACAGCATTACATTATCTTGGATCTAAACGCTATGTAAAATTAAAAAGACAAAATTCAGTACAGTTTAAGTTAGTAATTAATTATTTATTATTATTATTTTTTATTATTATTATTATTATTATTATAAGCATTTACATAGCACCAGCAATGTACCTGGCACTTTACAAAAAACAAGACAGATACGATCCCTGCCCAAGAGCTTACAATTCCACCAGAATTCATTATTTCTGTATTTGAGCTTTGCTTTCTCTTTCAAATGAAGTAATAGTGATGAATTTCTACCTTAGTTATATGAAGAATCCTATGATAAGCCCCTCCATGTGTTCTTTAAAGTTTTGAAATATATTTTTCTTTTGAAAATTGAGACTAGAAAACTAGTGAAATTTCTAAGAATTTATTATGTTCTATTCCATCAAATCTCACAGAGCACATATAAAATATTGATTATGTCAGTTTTAAAAAGCTTTATTTCACACTTAAATATTTCTCCAACATGTTAATATTAGTATGTTTAGGAGCCTTTTGTATGATTACTGTTATTAATACAGCTAACGACTACACACAAATATGAGAAATCCTGCTTTTACAATACTGTATGGTTTTCATTTAATTCAGTGAGAATGATGAATATGCACCCAAAGAAGAAATGTATACTTGTGGGTTAAAAAAATCGCAAGTGGATAGAAATTTAAATTTAAATTTAGAAGTGTAAGTCGTTAAACTTGGCCTAAGTTTTGCACTGCAAAAAAACAATTAACATCACTGATTTTCATGAAAGGTTTTTTGATCAGGGAAAAAAGACACTGAGAATTAACAACGTTCTTTGTCTCTTCCATCTAACTCCCATTCCCAGGAAGGAAACATTTATAGTAATTAAATCAATTTATTGATAAACAGTACACAAATATATATTTAACTTTATTAAAATGTGTTGACTTACCATATTTTTGTTACATTGCAGTCTTATATAACCTAGCTATCCCACCTCTATTCAGAATAAATACATCTCTGGACATTCATTTGTAGAATGCAAACATGCTATTCATAATTAATTTGACCACTCTTTTAATGCTAGCATTAGAAATGGCAAACTCGAGTTTCATAATAAATGCTTTGCAGTACTAGACAAAGTGGTAGCGGACACAGAATAGAATTATTAGGTATATAGACACCCATGAGAAAGTGTCAGTGCACCTTTTGTAAGAGGAAGTCATGCCTCACCAATCTATCAGATTTCTTTGAGCATGTCAGTCAACATGTGGATAAGACTTAACTAGCTAATAGAATGTATTTGGATTTTCAGATAGCCTTTAACAAGGTCATTCATGAAAGAGTGTTAAGGAAAGTAAGTAGTCATGAGAGAAATGGAAGGGTTTTTCTATTGATCAGTAACTGGTTAAAAGACAGAAAACAGGTAGAAATAAATTATAGGTTTTCCCAATGGAGAGATCTAAATCGTAGGGTGCCTCAGGAGGTCTGTATTGGAACCAGTGCAGGCCTGGCCTTAGAATTTGCAGAGCCCTGGGCAAAAATAAAACGTGTAACCCCCATGGCCCTGCCCATTATAGCCTCACCCCTTTAACAAAAATGGCAGCCTGGTATTTGTTTACACAAACAAGTATTTTAAGTTTTCACACACATGCACATTCACACACAGGCTTTACTACACACACAAGTGCACTCTGTCTCAGGGGATTCACTGGTTTGTGATTTATTGAAAGAGAAGAGCAGGAGCCTGCAGGAAGCAACCACCCCAGGGGCTGAGAATCATGGATTGGGAGAAGGTCCTGCAGAAACAGCCTGTCGCAGGGCCTCGGGAGTGCTGGAGATGAGGTTACCAGGACTGGCCTCACTACAGGGGCCTCTCTGACCACAGTGGCCAGGCCATGGCCTCTACTGGCCCTGTTTAAGGCATACACTGGATCAGTTCTGTTTTGATAGGGTAAAAACAAACAAGCCCACTGGAGCCTATGTTCAGTCCGAGGAGCCCCGCACATATTTGGTGTGACAGACCAGTCTAACAAACAATGGCAGAAAACTGAAGAAAAGTGCTGGAAATAAAGTACTGGAAAGTCCTGAAAAGTCCCAGAACATCCCAGAAATTGACAAAAATTACCCCCACCCCACTGTGTCTTTCTTCTGTTTTCTTTTTCCTTTTCACTTTTTGGAGCACTCCAAAACGGAATTTAACACTCAAAACATGGAGGCAGAGGCAGAGGCTGAACACACTCTAAGGCTGCTTGCCCACGTTAAGAAAGGGGTGGGGACTAATGTGAGTTTAACTCACATTAGTCCAGTCACATGAAACCTTTGATTGTGGGCACAGGGGTTTTAGTGTATTTTTCTCTTCCCCCATTTAATTCAATAACATGAGACAGGGCTGGATTTTCAACCCTGTCTCATTTTATTTAATTTAATGGGGGAAGGGAAAAACAATGCTAAAACCCCCATGCCCATTATCAGGGGCTTCGCGTAACCAGACTAACATGAGTTAAACTCATATTAGTCCCTGCCCCTTTCTTAATGTGAGCAAGCAAACTAATAAATGGGAGGCAGTCCATCTATGGGTGCATGTTAGCCCACATCAGCCTGCATTTGCCCCCATGGGTTCAACATTCTCCAACTTAGTTCCCACTGTGAGTGAGGGCTCCGTGGTGAACATCTGTGGTATTTTTAGACATGACGCCAGCATGGGTGGCCACATTTTACTCTACGTGGCCATGGTGGTGGCGCCATGTTTGATCCCGCCCACCAGATGTTACCGCGTGTGGGATCAAAGGTTTCCCTGGACCGTGGCAGGATTTTGCCCACGCTGTGAACTGGGCTCCCTGCCAGCTCACAGCACGGGCTAAGCCCTTCCATAGTCCCGGGAAGCCATCCCTGAAAGAGCAGGCCATCACGTGTGATGGCCCACTTGGCCCAACTGGGGCCGGAGCTTTTCTGGGCGGGTGCGGTGGCCTCATAGGCCACCGTGCCCACTCATCAGGGAGGAAGGTGGGCCACACGCAGAGGGCGGGATTGTGCGTATCATGTCCGCACATCATCCTACTCTCTCCCCACCCACTCTCCAGCCCAGGCTGCCAGCACATCTGTTTGGCAGCCGGGCCAGATCCTGCCCAGGCCGAGGATCAAAGCGTGGCAGCGCATAGCACCATCATATTAGAAAACAGCCCGTGACCACCTAACAAATAAGAACATAAGAAGTGCCATACTGGGTGAGACCAATGGTCCATCTAGCCCAGCATCCTGTCTCCGACAGTGGCCATTCACGGTGGCTTGGGAGAAGCACCCAACAGGTCACACTCGGGATCCATTCCCTGTTGTTTTCCCCCAGCTCCCGTCTTGTTCCCTGATCCTGTCTGGCTAATAGCTGCAAATGGACCTGTCTTCCAGAAACTTGTCCAAACCTCTTTTAAACTCAGCTATAGTACTGTCCCTTACCACAGCCTCTGGCAGTACATTCCACAACCCAAGTCAAGTCAAGTTTATTTTGTCACAACCCATCGGGTCATTTGACAATAAGAACAACAATTATAAAACTCTCAATAGTGGTTACAACAACCACAAAATTTAAAACAAACTGCAATAAACAGTACACAGTTTCAAAGACCAAAAACATTAGACTAAGGGGACAATACCAAGAATGCCCCACAATCATCATACCATCTCTATATACATATTTTCAAATTTCACAATACACATAAGACAACCTAACAAACAATCTAATAAGTGCATATTGGTAGGCACCTGTCCTAATGAGATATAACTGGATATTAGAGCTTTGGAGTAGTACTTTTATACCACATGACCTGCATACAGTAACTGGCAACCTGTTTAGATAAATCAGTATCCTCCTCTTTGAACAGTTTCACAAGGGTATCACTACGTTGCCACAAAGGACAATATTGGATGGTACTACTAAGATACCTCACTCTCCATCTCTCATAGGCTACACACTCAAAAATAACATGACAGTGTGTTTCTATTTCACCACTCCTGCAGGATTGGCATATATGAGCGCTATAAGGGGTCCCACAAAATCTTCCCTCAAGCATTGCGGAGGGAAAAACATTAAGACGAAACAATGTTAAAGCATGTCTCACCTTCCAGTCCAACCAATTAGCTAGGTAATTTGACAAGTTGTTTTGAAGCTTAATTTTAGAGAAATCCGTAGCAACTTTTTGAGCAAGTAGCAATGCCGATTCGATCTGGTCCTCTTGATCTAGTACACGTTTTTTTATCAGTTTCCGTGCTTCTTTAAACCCATATGGTAACAAATGGTCTTTTGAAAAACCCAATTTCTGAATTTCTTTTTCAACAACCGATCCCCAAGAATCAAACGGTTCATTTCTCCAGATCTCCTTGACTAAGGTATTACTTTCTGAGTAATCCAAAGATAACTTCAACCAATAATTTAGGATCACAATTAAGATTTGAGACTTCATTGATTTAGAAAATGTTTCAACCCTTAGCAGAACTTGCGGGGTACCTTTAGGGACTGCCAAAATAGATCAGAGAAATTTGTTCTGAAGCTTCTCCATCTTATCTATGAAATTATTCCCCCAAATTGGTATGGCATATAGAATTTTAGGTACAATTTTGGCCCAACATAGACGAAGAGCCGACACAACCAACTTGCCCCCCTTCGAATAATAACAACTTGGAATGGCCACTCAATACTGGAGACTTGGTTAACTACTGTCTCATAATGTTTCCAGCTCAAGGATGCGGCAATAATCACGCCCAGGTATTTAAAGGAATTAGTTTGCTCAATATCATGTTGATTCATTGACCAATGAAATGTTTTCCTTTTGGCCCCTGCAACCAAGATTTTGGTCTTAGAATAGTTTATCAGTAAACTCTCTTGGGTGCAAAATTGGGGAAAACCCTCCATAATCCTCCTCAGACCAACCTGCGTAGTGGAAATCAATACTGTATCATCCGCAAATAGAAGTATGGGTAGTTGCCACCCCCCAATTTGGGAGGATGATATTCTCCCTTTTTCATACTTGGAATGACATCATTTAAAAATAAATTAAATAAGGCGGGAGCTAAAATACATCCCTGTCTGACTCCTACATTTACCCCTATTTTCCTCGTTAATTTCTGATCATATGAATAACGAACTTGGAGGGTGTTATTTGAATAAAGTTTTATTATCAAATACAGCAGACGATGATCAATTGTAGTTTTACTTAATTTCCACCATAATCTTTCTCTATTAATAGAGTCAAATGCCATCTGAAGATCTACAAAACACATATAGAGAGATGAGTTCCTGGCCTGTTTTGTGTATTTATGAATCAACTGAGTAATAATAAAGATCTAGTCAACTGTAGATTGACCCTCTCTGAATCCTTCTATTAACTTCTGGGCTGCCTGCCAATTCAATAACTTGATAAGAAGATATTTTGAATATAATTTAGATATTAAACAGAGAAGACTAATGGGCCTATAATTTTGAGGCTTGTTAAAGTCTCCTTTTTTTAGGATTGGAATCACCACATTGTTTTGCCAACTACTGGGGAAAGTTCCTGTGTTATTAATACATGTGAATAATGGAGCTAAAACCTTAGCCCACCATTCAGGCGTAGCCTTTAGAAGTTATGGGGGAATAAAGTCACCCCCCGGTGCCTTTCCATTCTTCAACTCTCTAATCAGATCTACAATTTCTTTATGACTAACTGGGGGCCATCGCTGGAAGATCTCACTAGGGGAGATCAGCAATCTCGAATCCAGATTGTCTGCCCTTGAAAAAAGTTTCCTGAAATGATCTTCCCATAATTTGGAGGGTAAGCTTGGGACCTTTTGGTCTGTCTTGCCTATTTTTGCCTCTTTTATTAATTTCCCAAACTTCCTGGAATCATTTTGCCTTGCAGCCTGTAATAGATGGTTCCAGGACTGTTTCTGCGACTCTAGCTTTTTAAATGCAAGGGTTGCTCTATAAAGCCTCCTGGTAGCTAATAAACATTCTCTTTTCTCTTGCGTAGGATACATTTTTAGTTCCTTGACCAGCTTGCGCAAATTAGCTCTCAAGATATGACAGTCTCCATCAAACCACCTGGAATAGGATTTGACCACCCTACCATCATATTTTTCTGATACCAATAGTGGGGATAATAAGTTCAAGATTTTATCATATAAGGCCATAATATCCACCTGAGGACAGGCGAAAGCCTGGCAAAGATCAACAACAGAATCCGAGGCAATTCATTTCAAAAAGGTCTTCTTTGAATTTTCGGACCATTTTTTCCGCATTTGTACTTGCTCCCCCCGTTCTATGAGTGTTATACTTCTTGCTCTTTTCCTTGAATCCAACCCCTTACAATTTGTATCATAGAACATTAACGGTAAGTGCTCAGTCATGTAATTTGGAACCACCTGAAGTTCAGCTACAGTAAATAGCAATGAAGTGGAGACCATAAAATAGTCCAAGACACTGGACCCCAGTGTTGAATGATAGGTAAAATTACCCTCCATATCACCATAAAAGAGCCCATTAAGAATTACCAAATTCCAGTTCTCGATCAATTTTTTTACTCTGGGCGCTCTACTATTTGTTTTCTCGTCTCTGGAGAACCTTATGTTATTAAACGGAGGAACAAAAAAAGAACTCAACGAATCCGAAAGTGACTCCTCACTCGGGTTTCCCAACCTTACATTAAGGTCAACACCCAACAGGATGGTGACTGAAGGAAATTTTCCAATGACCTCCAACACGTAACTATTCATTACTGACAAAATTGCTTCCAAATAATAAGGTGAAGAATCAGGGGGGACATATATGGTGATCGACAAAAAATCGAAATTACTAGGTAAAACAACATGCCAAATCGCTAGGTATGAACTAACCAAGGTTGTCTTTAGGCCCCTAATATCCTTAACAAGGAGGGCCAAGCCCCCACTAGGCTTCCCTTTGCCAGTGGAGGACATTGCATTAATACAATAGGTACTAAATCCAGTACAGGTAAACAATTCGAGCATCCAGGTCTCTTGAAGCATAATTATATCCTGCTTATCAATGAAAAATTAAAAATCCGGATCTCTTACTCGTTGCTGCCAGCCTGCAATGTTCCAATTTTAAATCTTCCAAACATGCGGCTGGTTAAGTGGGGGTCAATTCCCTTTAGGCACAGTATTTACTGATGACTCTGCTCTCTCCTGCACCCCAGGTTTAATGGCTTGTTACCTGATGAGAGCTCCACGTATCTCCTTTGAGCGAGCGACCCTTTGGTCAATGGGGGGAATTACCAGGACCCAGGGGATTTTCACTCACCTCTGGCTGCTCTACTTCTCCCCCAAATTGATCAGTAAGCTTAATTTCGATCATTGTTTCCACAACTGAAGTGGAAATCACTGAGGGATCATTACTTCTGAGTTCTTGTTCCACATCGTTCGTTAATCTGATGAGCTACATCTAAAAAACTCTCCTCCAATAGATTAGTAATTTCAAGTGAGGCCAATTGAAGAAACCGCTTATGTCCAAAGAGCGAACCGATTGGGGTCGAGGAGGAATAATTTACTTTCCCAGGTCTAGAGTTTCTAAGCTTGCCTCCATCCCCTCTTAATTGCACAGAGTGATTATTTGCATTTTTTAGTACCTCTAATTTATCACAGTTTCCCCATACTCCCTAGTTTCCCCATACTCCCTAGAAAAAAAGATTAGTCTGCCATTAACCAATCCTCTACCACCTGCTTAGAGTACCCATCTGCCTTGATCTTATAATTAGGGTGATTGGCCTCCTCTTGGATTTGGATTTCCATATCTCGTTCTTCCGTTAGATCAAGCAGATTTCTAGAGTCCCTTTTATGAATAGATGTTACCGGAATAGCTTCCTCATTGCCCAGGGGTCTCTTTAGGTCCTTTATACATTGCTGCAACTGCAACTCTGGCTGACTTTACATTGGGAACCCGAGTTTCTCCCTCTTCAACTCCAGCCCGATGAGGCACTAAAAATACGTCATTACTAGAGCTATTACTATAAACCCTAGCAATGAGCACAGCTCTTGAGTTTAACAGAGCTTATTGCTTAAAAACCTCAGAAACCATTCTCTGGGATTTAAAAATCACCCTTAATGTCCAACGACCCCTGGAGTGGCTAAGATGATCTAGTGCACAAATATCTATTCTCGTTTCCGGAATATGTAATAAAACTCTTAGGTGCTCTGCCACATCCAAAGGGGTACACCAAAAAGGCAAGTTCCCTGAGGGGAGTGGCAGAACTGTAACGACGACAGCACCTGGCAACAGGCTAAAAGGTTCCCTAAACTCCTGAGACACACCTATCCGCCCAGAAACCTCCATACTTTCCCTCCCTTAATCACTACTTAGGGTACATTGCAAATTCCTCTACAGGGCATCTGCGCCTCGAGCAACACCGAGGCTGGCCGCTCCTCATCACCTACCTCAGCCAAAATCTCTCTCTGGGGAAGCTGAGGATGTACCAACTTATCAATTTTCCCACAAAGCCCATTTAGCTGGGAGAACAAAAAACGTACAGTATGCATAGTTAATTGCACATGGTCAGCAAGGAAATTAACAAAACCATTCTCCATAACTACAGTTCCACTCTTCATAGCGGGCTCGCCAGACCCAAAACCCAGACTACCCTCCCCCAGCTTGTCCACCAAGTTTACAACCCCAGATGGAGAAGAACAATTTCCTTGTAGATTAGCCAACGGAGCATAACTATTATTAGTATGCAGCTGAACATCTAGTTTCTCCGCAATTGAATTCAAATGAGCAGAGGAGGGAGCCAAAAAACAATCAATTTTCCTTTGCTTAGAAATTTTTGTTACAGGTGGTGAAATAAGAGCCGCTTCTGTGCGGGATCATTTTTGAGACATCATAATCAAAGAACTCACAGACGAATAAGCGGCCAGCCCCAAAAGCCTGAATCAGTATAACAACCAACGAAAGGGGGGGGGGCTCCGATGCTCCGGGCTGCTCCAAGGGCGACTCACAAGGGCGAAAACCCTTGTGCTCTCGCCCTTAGGCTCACACCTGAGGCTCACACCCACAGGGCATCAGCTCCTTTTCTTCCTGCCGGTTGAAGGCTCCGCCCCCCACTCCTTAGTGTCCCAGTTCGCTGGCTGAACAGGTAAGTCTCACGGGGGCCCAAGAACAAGGCAGCGGCTTGGTCAACCCACCCTGCTCTGAACAGCTCCACGGCAATCCAATGCTCACTGGTTCGTTTTCTTCCCACCGGTTGAAGGCTTCGCCCCCCACTCCTTAGCGTCCCAGTTTGCCGGCTGAACAGGTAAGTCTCACAGGGGCCCAAGAACAAGGCAGTGGCTTGGTCAACCCACCCCACTCTCCACAGCTCCACCATTCCACAACCCAATTATACGCTGAGTGAAAAAATATTTTCTTTTATTTGTTTTAAACTTGCCACCCATGAGTTTCATGGAGTGTCCCCTAGTTCTAGTACTAGCTGAGAGGGTAAATAACTGCTCCTTGTTTATTAGTTCCACACCACTCATGATTTTATAGACCTCTATCATATCTCCTCTCAGTCGTCTCTTCTCCAAACTGAAGAGCCCCAACCTACCAAGCCTCTCCTCATACGGGAGCCCTTCCATGCCCTTGATCATTTTTGTTGCCCTTCTCTGTACCTTTTCTAGTTCAGCTATGTCTTTTTTGAGATGGGGCGACCAGAACTGCACACAATATTCGAGGTGCGGTCGCACCATTGATTTGTATAGAGGCATTATGACATCCTCAGTTTTATTCTCTATCCCCTTCCGAATAATTCCTAACATTCTGTTTGCTTTTTTGACTGCTGCTGCGCACTGCGCTGTGGATTTCATTGTATTGTCCACAACCACCCCCAGATCGTTTTCCTGAGTGGTAACTCCTAGTTTAGTACCCAGCATTGTGTACGCATATTTTTCCCTACGTGCATCACTTTGCACTTGTCCACATTAAATCTCATATGCCATTTAGATGTCCAGGCACCCAGTGTCGTAAGATCCCGTTGCAGTTCCTCACAGTCTGCTCGTGTTTTAACTACCTTCTGCAAATTTGATCACCTCAGTTTCCAAATCATTAATGAATACATTAAACAGCACCGGTCCCAATATAGATCCCTGAGGCACACCACTTTTTACATCTTTCCATTGTGAAAACTGACCATTTAGTTCTACCCTTTGCTTTCTATCTTTTAACCAGTTTCTGATCCATAGTACGACACTATCTCCTATCCCATGACTTTTTAATTTTCTCAAGAGTCTCTCATGAGGAACCTTATCAAATGCTTTCTGGAAATCCAGGTACACTATATCTGCTGGGTCTCCCTTGTCCACATGCTTATTTACACCCTCAAAAAATTCCAACTGGTTAGTGAAGCATGACTTACCTTTACTAAATCAGTGTTGACTCTTCCCCATTAAGCCATGTTTGTCAAAATGTGCAGGTGAACACCCACCTGGTGGGGGCTAATGTGGGCTATCATCTTGTTTGTTTTCACCCATAGTCATTCATGATCTAGAAGAGGAGGTGAAGAGTGAAGTGGCAAAATCTGCAGATTATATAGAATTATTCCTGATAGTTATATCCAAAGCTGGCCGTGAAAAGTAATACACATTGGAAAAAATAATCTGAATTATACACACACAATGTTGGAGGTTTGATATTTACTATTAAAAAAAAAGGATCTTGGAGTCATTGTAGATAGTGCACAGAAAATATCAGCTCAATATATAGCAGCTATCAAAAAGCCAAATAGAATGTTAGACATTTTAGAGAAAGGGATAGAAAATAAAAAATATTATAATGCCACTATATAAAATCATGGGGCACAATCCAGCAGCCTGTGTATGCCCACCCTGGCGCCCAGCGCATAGTCAGAACGCGCGCACTCAGGGTAATTTCAGATGTGATGGGCCCGGAGGCCCGCCACGCTGAATCATGCACCGGGATCCGTTTTGGATCCCGGTCAGTAATCAGGCCGGCCGTCCTTTAGACGTGCCGGCCTGACTCTCACCGGGGATCGGGGAGGGGGCGGAGTTGCGCAGCATGACGTGTGGCCGCACAGCCCCGCCCCCCATGCTCCCCCGGCTGCTCACCCTCCGGGAGACGGGTGGGCGCAGCAGTCTGGGCCACCATCTGGGATGGGCCAAAGGTAACAGATGTTACTTTTGGCCCATCCCGGAATGGGGCCAAGTCAGCCACACTTCCAGAGGTGAGGCCGGCCCCACCTCCGGAAGCGTGGTTATTTTTATTCCCGCCAGGTATTCACTGTGGTGAACATCTGGCGGGACTCTTTTAGATGTAATGGGACAAACGGCCACCACAGGGGGTTCACTGTGGTTGACCGTGGTCCCGTTACATCTGAAATTACCCTCAGATGTGCATGTGGTGCTGCAAAAATGCAACCCCAGTCTATGCTGTATGTGTGGCACTGCATGCACATCTGAATGCCTGCTTTCTGGCTGTGTGCTGCGCGCCAGGGTGGGCATATGCAGACTGCTGTATTGTCCCCATGGTGTGTCCACACTTTCAATATTATGTGCAATTCTGATCACTCCGTCTTAAAAATAATATAACAGAACTGGAAAAATTATCGAGAAGGGCAACAAAGATGATCAAAAGCACACAATTTCTTCCATACGAGGAGAGCATACTAGATTACTAGTTTAGGGAGAACAAACAATTTTACCATCTTCCTTTGAGAGATTTCAGCTCCATTTGGTAAATGCTCAAGTTAAAAACATCAGTACCCCTAAGATAAATGTAAATCAGCAGGATAAAGAGCAGCCCCAGGCAGATTGTAATGAACGTGGACAATGTCCATCATCTGTATGTAAATCATTGGATGAATTTTATTCCCTCCCTAATAGAGGTTGCTCCCAGATAGATGGGGGAGATGATGGAGGAAAAAAAGAGGATTGACGACTTAGGCTAATACAGTTAGTGAAATTTTGGGGAAATCATGAAATATTAACTGATCCTGTTCTAAAGTTACTTTCTTGGAATATTGCTGGATGGGGAAGTAAAGGACATAAGGATTACCTTCAGTTCTTGGACAGGTTTGATATTATTTGACTGCAAGAAACATGGCTGGTTAACTCTGATCTTATTGAAATGGAGGGTTATAAAAAATAGGTAATTCCAGCTAGAAAACAAAGGGAGGCCATCAGGAGGTCTTGTTATGTTTTTGAAAACTGACTTTGGGATGGAAATTGAGAAACATTATGAGGATGTATGTCCCGTTCAATCCTTCAGGGTATTGTTTCCATATTCAGGTTGGTTACAGATTTATAATATCTATGTTCCCCCAGGAGATATAGGGAACTGGATATGGCAGAACTTTATGGTGCTTTTTCAAAAAAATTGTGGGAGATTTCCTGGGGACCATATTTTAATCCTAGGCGATCTTGATGCCAGGCTAGGACAGAATAGCGCGGAAATTCTGAGTGCCCTTAAGTTAATGAATATGTCTGATGAAGAGATGAACTGGAATGGAGCAAGAATATTCCAAGACAGTTTTATAACTAAGAGAGGCAAACTTCTGTATAGGTTTGTCCTGGAACATTATAGCCCAGCTGCCAGCGGCTCTGCCTGGACTTTCCACCTACCTGCATTTTTCCATCCACTGCTGGGGGGGGGGCGTGTCCCGCTGTTGCTACCGCCATTGCTCCGCTCCCACTGGGTCAGCGGCTCCAGGGACCTGCGAGGAGGAAAGACAAAGATCCATCAGAGATCTCCGGGGGGTGAGGGGGAGCGAAGAAGCCAGTCACGTGGGCCGGCTTGTCCCCTCCCCCACCCGGAAGTGGCTGGCGGCTTTATAGCCTAGCTGCCAGTGGCTCTGCCGCAGGCCATTGGCCAAAGGGCCGCAGCCAAAGGGCGTGGCACTTTGGGGCACTTTGGGGCCACAGGGGGCCTTTTGGTAGGAAGGGGTTACTGTCTGATCAGGACTGGGGAGTGAAGGTGGGGGAGTGTAGGAGGGGTGGTTAGGGGAGAGAGTGGGTGAGGGAGGAGGGTGTCCCAGTGCAAAAAACCTGGTGGTAGCAGGGGGAGGCACAGGGTAGTCACTTGGTTGTAGTAGGGGGTACCTGACTCCCTGTGAGAGAGGGGAACCAGTGGGGGGGGGTGTATGTCTTGTGCCGGCCCCTGGTGGCAGCAGGATGGCCAGGTGAACTGGGGGGTGGATTGGGGGGGGTTGGTGAGGAGGGTGTGGGGCCATTGGGTGAACAGCCAGGTTTAGGGGGGCAGGATTGGGTGGACGGGGGGGAGGCGCAGCTATAGGGGTGGTTCTTGGGCGGGGACATTATGGTCCATGGGGTTGGATGGCTCGCATCCCGAGGGGACCTAGGTGCCTGCAGGAGCTGCAGCGGGCCATCCCGCCTCTGGGATGGAGGAAGGAGCTACGTCCAAGGTCCGCCTGTGGGGGGCTGTTGCTGCTAAATGCGAGGTCCATTGTCAACAAGGCCCCAATTGTCCGGGATTTTATCTCGGACGGGACTGTGGACCTCGCGTGTATTACGGAGACCTGGCTGGACAAGATGGCTGGACCAACTTTAGCGGATCTCGTTCCGGCCGGGTATGCCATGCAGCACCAGGCCCGCACAGGCGGCCGGGGAGGTGGTGTAGTGATTATTTTTAGAGAAGACTGGCCTGTTAGGAGATATCCAGTTCAGGAGATTGCAGGTGTTGAGGCCCTCCATGTGGTGTTTGATTTGGCTGGGGTCAAGTTAGGGGTGCTGCTGGTATACCGGTCCCCTTCCTGTCCAGCGGCATCCCTTGCCACTCTAGCAGAGTTGGCCTCAGAGGTGGCATTGGGCTCCTCCAGGACTTTGGTCCTGGGGGACTTCAACGTCCATGCCGATGCCGGCCTTGTAGGAGCAGAGCGAGAATTCATGGCCGCCATGGCAACCATGGATTTGTCCCAAATGGTCAACTGCCCGACCCATGTGGGGGAGCATATCCTCAACCTAATTTTTAGTTCTGGCCTTGAGGCGGGTGGTCCGGTAGTGGGGGAGGTTAGGGCTTTGCCCTTCTCATGGACGGACCATTATCTCCTTCAGGCCAACCTCTCAGCGCACCACCTCCAGAAGGGGATGGGACGAGTTAGATTGGTCCACCCTCAGAGGCTGATGAAACCACAGCGGTTCCAGGAGGTCCTGAGGGAATTAACCTTGGACCTGGACGGCCACTCGGTCGATGAGCTGGTCCAGCATTGGAACAGCTTGCTGGAGGAGGCCATTGACAGGGTGGCTCTGAGATGCCCCCTGCCTCTGTCTCATCACTGCAGGGCCCCTTAGTTTACTGAGGGGCTGCGGTGTATGAAACAAGGAGGCTGGAGCAACGCTGGCGTCAGACTCGATCTGACTCCGACCGACTTCTCCATAGGGCCCATTTGCGGTCCTATGTTGAGGCTGTGAGGACAGCAAGGAAGGAGTTCCTTGCTGTCCTCATAGCGTCTGCGAAGTCAAGCCCGGCTGAGCTAGTTCGGGTTGTGTGGGGGCTGGTCAGTCCGGCCTCCCTCCACCTGGACGGGGACTTGTTCCAGACCCGCTGTGAGGAGTTTGTCACCTACTTCGCAGACAAGATCACTCGGATTCAGAGTGACTTTGACACTGGGTTGGCGGCAGTGGCTGGCGAGTGCGAAGTGATGGAGGCCCCGTCTAGTCAAACTTTGTGAGGGGAGTTTCAGGAAGTGACGGCAGCCGATGCGGTGGATGTCTTGGGATCTGTGAGAACTACCAGTTGTGAACTTGATCCGTGCCTGTCCTGGCTGGTGAAAGTCTCCAGGGAAACATTGGGGACGGTGCTGGCGAGGGTGATTAACATGTTCCTGCAGCAGGGGAGGTTGTAGCCTAACCTCAAGGAGGCTGTGGTGCAACCCCTGCTGAAGAAATCATCATTGGATGTGGACGCACTCGCCAGCTAATGACCTGTCTCTAACCTTCCCTTTTTAGGGAAGGTTATTGAGCGGGCGGTGGCGATCCAGCTCCAGGCGCATCTAGATAGCATTGGTTTCCTGGACCCTTTTCAATCTGGGTTCCGCCCCGGCTATGGTACTGAGACAGCATTGGTGGCCTTGGTCGACAATCTCCACCGGGAGATGGACGCAGAATGTTCGACATTTCTTATCCTGCTAGATCTCTCGGCCGCTTTTGA
>QEPC01001643.1:4570525-4592569 GCA_003113815.1 Sphenodon punctatus | reverse complement strand
GATCAATAGCTTGAAGGTCACGGAAGGGGCGTAGAGAAGGGGAAGAGGAGGGGGGACAGTGGGAAATGTTGAAAGAGGCAAGGAAGTGGTCTGATATAGGATGAGGATCGAAGGAGAGACTCTTTGTAACTCTAACTCTTTGTAGGACTGTTGTTGCCATTTCCGTGCATGCTAATTTCTTCTGGACACCACCTGAGTAATGAAGCAGGGATCTGAGCTCTTCACTGCCCTCAGCTGGATGAGTTGCCATAGTTCTGGGAGGAGGGAAAGTTCCATGGAAGTTGGGGGATGGCCTGCTGAAAAATGTAGGGTTGAGGGGAGGAGAAGCATGTGGGGGAACGTGGATTAGTGGGAAGAACAGGGAGAGCAGCAGTTAGGCAGCTTGTACTGGGTTGGGGATGGGGGTGTCTAGCAGCCTGAAGCAGAAGGAAGCGGTGTTTAGAGGATCACTGGTTCTGGAGTAAATTATGGAAGAGGGTAAATAAGAGGAGAGGAGAATGGGAAAACCAAGTACAAAGGACAGTTATTGGGAAGGTGGAGATGGTTATTGTAGGAGCCAGGAGTGGGAACAGCCAAAGTGCTGATGGTTGGGAGTTAAGAGCTGGGCTCCATATAGGTGGCATGCGTGGCTTCAGGCACTAACAGGGCCGACTAGCTTTCAAACAGCCACCTCCCCCATGCCCATTTACTTCTCTGGTGGGAAGGGAGTCCGCACATCATGCTGTCATTTCAATTTTATCACATATTTCATATTTGAAAATTTCTTAAAGCCTAAAATCATGAGATTCACAGTAAAATGGAGAGAATCACAACTTTCAAATTTGAGATGATTTTGATAGTTTGTTTATATATTTAAATTTGTATCCCACCCTCTCCTGAAGGCTGAGGCAGATAACAGATTAAAACATATATAAAAATATGTATAAATAAATTTTTAAAATATAAAATCCTCTAGTCCCCCTGCCAAACTCTTGTCCAAATAAAAGGGTCTTTCAGTGCCTCCAGGAGATGATCAACCTGTGGCTTTAACACCAAGGGTGCTGTTAGAGGGACGCAGAGGCTGCCTGCCCCCAGAGCTGCTCCAGGGGTGCACCCCCGTGTCCACCCACTTCCAGCCCTGCCTGGGTCCACTTTAGATGGACCAGTGGGTATCCCCAGGCCACGAGCTGCTCATGCACCCCCCTCCTCAGGTGCTCACCCTATGCTCTTGACTGGTGGCTGCAGCTCCATGGTGCTGACAGGGGAAATGGTCAGCCAGGCATGGAGCTGAAGCATGGGTGAAGCATCATCCTGGAGCACCGGCGGTGGGCTCTGCTTGTACATCTGGTGGGATGCCATTAGATGGACCAGCCAACCTGGGAGTGAAGCGAGCTGGCACAGGCAGAAGCAGAGCTACTGTCTATAAAAGCACCCCATGTGTCTTAACAGCTCAGAACCAAAAAGATAAATAAAAGAACCCCCAAACTGTTTGATTTTTAAAAAAATCATAATTTTAAAGCCTGTCTTATAAGGTTTGGGGTTACTGGCACCAACAGGAAAGTGATGTCTGAGTAAGGGCACACTTGGGGGGCCGGTGCATGTTATATGGGATATCATGCATGTGAATCTTATAGATATGTTTGGTTTCTACTTGCTTGGTTGTAAGTTTGGGGATTTAATATTGTTTGTGGATCTGGGTTGTGCTTATAAGCAAGACGTTTGGTGCTGAAGTATAAGTTCATGTTAATGATGCAACTCTGAGGGTGA
Source organism: Sphenodon punctatus (assembly GCA_003113815.1). Classification (NCBI taxonomy): domain Eukaryota; kingdom Metazoa; phylum Chordata; class Lepidosauria; order Sphenodontia; family Sphenodontidae; genus Sphenodon; species Sphenodon punctatus. The sequence continues at coordinate 4,590,823 of QEPC01001643.1, read as the reverse complement.
CAGACAGAGTTCTCTGGAAGAGGCTGGAAAGTTCTAGGGAAGCATAGAACTTGGGGGAAGGAGTTAAAACTTACTGGTCAGAGGGTCCTGGGTTCTTTGGCTCTGGAGGGCAAGGAGTAGGGATGTGCGAATGTGGTTCGGAGTTCTGACCGAACTCGGCCTGTTTGGACATCCAAACCGAACGTCCAAACTCAAAAACGGCTGAACAGTTCAGTCATGTTCGGGTGAGCTCGGATGAGTTCAGGGGTGGGAAAAATGTGACTTCAGGTGGGAAAAACGTGACTGGAAGGGGGAGGCAGCTGAGGATCAGACTTCCTGGCACCAGGGGTGTGGACCAGAGGTTGTTTCAGGGCCAAATGATACCAATGCCGAAAAAAAATCTTTGAATTCGGTATTGGCATCGATAGCGCTATTTTCAAATGTTCAGCCAAGCTTGGCCGAACCAAACTCTGCCGAACTGAATAACTAAACCCGAACTCGGGTTTTGAACAGAACGACCGAACAACATTCTGTTCGCACATCCCTAGCAAGGAGGGAAGACCCAACTCAATGAGGGAGTTGTACCATAGGGGTTAAGAGAGGAGCCCTTGGTGAGTTTGCTTGACCTTTGCTCTTGGTATGCTGCTTCAATAATGCTGTCCTAATTTGGCTCTTTTATGTTATAATAAAATACTTACCCCAGCACCCCCGAAAGAAGACAAGTACACGTTCTGGGGTTTAAAAGGCCGCACTCTTTACTGATTGATAGTTAAAGTCAGGGAGAGGGCATTCTCCTTCCTGGGTTCAGGCTAAATATACTTTTAAAAGAAATAACTAAAACACCAACTTGGGCGGCCCGATGTTCCTTGGTACCACCAACTTGTTCCTACGCTAGGTCACTCTCACTCCAGCCACCTGGCTGGTCTGGGAGGTCCAGGACCTCTCGTGACCAAAGTAGGAGGGAAGTGGTGGCTGCCACGGGGACCGCCCCTATCCTCCTGTGTATAGCTCATCCCTCCCTCCTGGGCTTGAAGCTGGTTGCCCCTGCTCTAGCTTCACCTGTGGCCCCATCTCTTAAGGAGATGACTTAACAAACAACTAACTCTATTGAAACTGTTGATTAACACCCTTGACCCCTGCCACAGCAAACCGCCAGCACCTGCTTGGCTGGTTTGAGACCCCCACCCCCGACCTCAAATTAAGTTAACTAGCTTTTCTTTAGTACTGACAGGTACATATGGATGCCCACCTCAGAGAGGTGCACCCCATCTGTCCTGTACAGCTCGGGCCACAAAAAACGAATTCTGGAGTGAATGATGGTGTCCCCACCATGGGCAAGGACCAACTTCTCCACTTCCTGGTTAATCTTCTTGCATACCCAGTCAACCCTACCAGGGCAGATAGCATTGGTCCATTTTATCCTCTCGAGCATTTGTGTCCAGATTAATTTGGTGGCGGGCAGCAGGCTGCCCGCCTCTAACCAGTCCCTTTTTTATGTTTACTACTAACTCCAGACCTGTTGTTTGAGGAAGATTGTTTTTGCCTAGGTGAACTACTAGGATATCGGGGTGCCGTCCTCTCAAGGCCTCATGGATCAGCGGCATCAGCTGTTCCCGCCACATCTGGCCCTCCAGACAACTTTGGCCTTTTTGCTGAGACCAAGCTGGGTGCCCCAGTGGGAGTGGCCAGCGGCCTTGCCTGCCCAATAGACAATACTGTGGCCAGCTATCCAGACCAGCTTGTGCTGGCCCCTCTGTCTCAGTCCTGCAGATGAAAACAAATTGGAGTTAGTGAGGAAGCCTTCACTGTGGTAGGCTGCGAAGTGTGTTCGGAAAGCCGCTGATCTCCCTATTTTCCTGATTTTGTCATCCAGTAGGCTGAGTGCTGCAGCATAGCTTGCTGCACCTACGCGAAAGGAGTGGGACACGAAATGGTGGGCTGGCTGGTGAATCTTGTGTAGGGCTTGGTGTAGTACGGCAGAGAACTGATGGTGGGTCATCGGTGAGCCGTCTCTGTGTATAAGGAAAGGGCCGGGGAGGATAGGGCAAATCAACCTGTACTGCCGTACTGCAGCTACTGGGCACAGCTCAGGGACCCCCACCCTGTGAAGTGTGACAATTTGGCCCCTCTGTCTTTGGTCAGTCTTGGAGGCCTGTAGGAGAATGGAGAGGGACTGGGCTGTGATAGTGACGTCCCCATCGCTGATCACTCGAGTGGCCAATTCGGATATTCGGAAGGCCCCAAAAAAGGCTAACAAAGGCCACATCAAATCAAGTGGCCTCGAAGACATTGAAACATACTCGGGTCAAGGAGCCTGTCAAAGCTGTGAGTAACTCTGGGGTGATGGGTAACCTGCTATCTGCTCTGGATCCATGCTGGCATGACCAGTATTCAATAAATTTACTTGAAAAGAAACCCTGGTCTGGTGGGGGGTGGCCTGCCAGATTACTGGTGAAAGCCACTGTGAAAGCCACTGCCGCTAATCTAACCACTATTGTGGATGGCATGAGGCCCGCTGTGCAAAGGGACATGGTGAAACGCAGCACTTGTGGTTCGGGGATGAGGAAGCTTAGGTTCCATCCTTTGCACATTCTAAATTCCTGGAACTCTGAGAAGGCCTTGCGGTATGCCTCCCTGGTGCTGGGTGCTAAGGAACCTTGTACTGCCTCATATAGCTCAACTGTCCAATGTTCCACATGTGTGGTGGCATGGGCTCGGGCTCCTCACAGGCTTCTGGCGCCAATAGGCAGAAGCGGTCCATCTGGTGGTGAGAGAGTGTGTCAACTATGCCGTTGTTAACTCCCGGGGCATGCTTAGACATAAACAGAATGTTATTGCTTAGGCACTGCAGCACAAAGGCCCGAACTAAACCCACCACTCTGGGAGACTTAGAGGACAGGGCACTGAGAACGTGGACAACAGCTGAGTTGTCACTGAGTTGTCACACTAGAAAAGTATGGATCTGTTGGCGAAACCCCCAGGCCATAAATGGACCACCAACATGATGGGGTAGAGCTCGAAAAAAGGGAGGTCGCATGTTATTCCTGCTTCCACCCACACGGGGGGGGGGGGCAGCATAGGACCGCGCACCATTTCCCCATGAAATAGAGGCCAAAACCCGGTGCCCCAGCCGCATTGGACTGGACCTGGAGCTCGGCCTCAAGTGGTAGCTTCTGTCCCCAGAGGCTTACCCCACTGAAGGCGGACAAGAATCGTTTCCAAATGGAAAGTTCCTCTCGCACGTCAGCCGTCACTTGGACATGGTGATTGGGGCGTAGGGGGCAGATTGTCGGGTACCTTGATGTAGAGTTGGGACAGGAAGGCCCAGCCCAGTGCCACCACCCGACAGGCAAAGTTCAGTCTACCCAACAGACCCTGTAGCTGCCGAACTGTGGTCTTATTTTGTGTGAGGCATTCGTTGATCACCCCAAGGAGGGCCACCAACTTATCCCGGGGGAGACATGATTCCTCCCAAACCATGTCCAGTTCTATCCCCCAAAAGGTGAGTACAGTGGCAGGCCCCAATGTCTTTTCAGGGGCAAGGGGGACACCCAGTTCATCTGCAATGGAGTGGAAAGTTTCCAGGAGTAGTTCACATTCACCCGTGCCCACGTGGCCCAGGAACAGGAAGGTATCGATATAATGGATGACATACCGTAGTTGTGCTCTGTGGCGGACCAACCATTTGAGTAATGAGCTAAACTGTTCGAAAGCCGAACAGGAGATAGAACAAACACCCCATCGGCATGACTTTATCAAAGTAGAAGTTTCCCCAAAATTGGAAGCCCAATAGCTCAAAATTGTCTGGGTGGACCAGGAACAGGCAAAAGGTGGATTTGATGTTGCATTTCGCTAGGAGCGCCCCTGGGCCGCAGGCCCTGGCCATGTTGCTGCCACGTCAAAGGACGCATAACTGACGGTACAAAGTTAGTCTGGGATGGCATCATTGACCGACTCCCCCTTCGGGTAGGAGAGGTGATGAATGATGCGGAATTTGCCCAGGGTCTTTTTTGGTACTATTCCCAGTGGCGAGACATGCAGCAAGGTGGTGGGTGGGGACTTGAAGGGACCAGCAACCCTGCCCTCTGCTATTTCTTTTTGGAGCCTGGCGTGCACCAAGTCCTCCTGTCCCTTGATTGATTTAAGGTTCTCCATCCACCTTCGTACTTTCATCTCACACGCAGGGATCCTAAAGCCCTCTCTGAAGCCCTCCACCACGTATTGCACTTCCCCTCACATGGGGCATTCACGCAAGACCTTGTCCAGGGCCTTATGCTATACCAGGGCTAGAGCCATTGCCGCTACCTGCACTTTGGCCCCCTTGCAGGTATTTGGTTGCTGGCCTGTTTTTGCCCTGAGATCTGACCTTGTTGCAGTGGCAGGCTGCATGGTTGCCTGCGCAATGGGGCGTGCCAGAAACGGCAGGGGGAGCGGGCACAACTCCCCGACCCATTATACTCCCAACATGTCACCCTCTTGGTTGGGGGGCGGTGCCCTTCTGACCAAAAGGGGTTAGTCACAGGCACCATTCCACCTCTTACCAAGGCGTGTGGCTGCTGTCTGTTCGGGGGGGTGTTGCTAACATTACTCATGCACTTGAGCCAAAGGTCTTGTGCATATCTGTCCCACCTGAGCCCTGGGGTTATAGAAGCTCATTTCCTAAAGGCCTCATCATAGCACAGCCAGGCTCCTGGGTTACCCATGTCATAAACCCTCCGAACTATGTCCTGATATTTGATTAGTTCGGAGGCGTGTTCAGGGGACATCTGTAAAATAACGCCCATCAGGACCGAGAAGGCAGCCGACCAGTTGGACCAGTTATGGTCCACTTTAGACCTTTTAAATTTCTCTTTGTCCTTGCCCTTCTCCTTGGAATTTGGGTCCAGAATGGGATCACCGAAAAGAAGGGCGAATACGTCTATGTACTGACCCTTCCATATTTTGTCCCTAGTGGTTTGCATAAGGTGGGCCCCATTTGAGGTGTTCACCTTTGGGACGGGGGGTAGACCAGCTGGCACGGGGAGGCATGATGTCCCGGGTGTGCCCATACTTGCTCCACCTGCCGGCTAACTCTGTCACAGGTGGGCAAGCCCTGGTAGGGGAGGCTGAGGGAGCATCCCCCCTTGTGGGCCAGGCGTGAGCTGCGCAGGCCACGGCACCCAGGATCCTATCCAGCCCACCTGCTGCTGGGTGGTCACTTTGTGTGGGGTCCTCTGGCCATGCCCCGCACAACAACTGGTACAGTCGGGTTCCCAGTCCCATGCAGGAGTTTTGTAGGAGTACCTACCAGGGTGTGGGAGGGGGATCTCACGCTGTCATCGTGGGCTGGACGGCTGGGATGGTGATGGTTCTTGTTCCGGGTCCGGTGCTGTCACCTCGCTTGCTGATGGTTGGGGGTGCCTGTCTGTCAATGTGCACACCATGGCCTCAAGCGACTCCATCCTCCCGGTTAATCCTGCAACTGGTCCATAATAACCCACGATGGGTCATTCTCGGACGGCACCTGTGGGTGGTGGTCTCTTCTCCACTGTCGGAAGACAAATTGTGCCCCCTAACCCACCTGGGGGGCGTAATGTCCCATCATTTCCTGGGCACTGCGGGGGCATATCTCCCCTCCCATCTGGACAGCAGGGGAGCCACTTGGGAATCATCCGTAGCGGGCTGGGGGTCTAGATCTCCTATCTGCTCGCTGGGGTGGGGTGTTGGGGGAGGCTGCTGTTGCTGGTGCTGTGCTCCACCCATGGCCAGGGGCCCTGGAGACCTATGTAGGGAATTCCCACCCCTGGGGAAGTGGTAGGGGTGTTGATGCAACCTCCTGAGGCCCCCTTCTGGGCCGCGGCTCTGCGCCAGATGGGTCTTGGGAGGGCTGGCACTCCGCCAAGTCTCTCAAAATCTCCTCGCACCCCTCCCATCCTTTGCTGCAGCGATGCCATGATGGCTTCGGCCTGCACCTGTCTTTGGGCCCTGCTTCCCATAGCCAGATGCTTGGCTGGGCCCTTCCCTGGGCCCTTCTCCGGTCCCCTGCCCTTCCTCCCCATCCTTGCTGGGGGGGGGAATGTGTGATGGGGGGTGCTCTCTCTGGTGGCACTTACAGGCACCCGGGGGGGTTGTGATGGTGGGGGGGGTCGCTCTCTCCAGTGGCAATTTAAAGGCACCCGGGGGAGGGTTTCAGCTGTGGGCCACTTTGGCCTCACAGTCGAGGTGCCGGACTCTCGCCCTGCCTGACCAAGAGACCCCTAAACCCCGCCGCCGTTGGTGTAGCTGGGGGGGGGGGAGCAGCAGGTCACTACCTCTCTCCCTGGTCCGTCAACAGGCTTGTGGAGCTGATGAGCAGCGCGCTGCGGGGGCCGAAGCAGGAGCCACCACTCCTTGCTTCCTCTTGCACATCCTCTTCGGCTGCTGCGGCCACCCATTTTTCCCGCTTGTCCTCTTCCTTGTTGGGGGTAGGGCAAACCCCGCTCCCCTGAAAGCTGCCCCCTCCCCCCCGCAGGTAAAAGGGGGGCATGGGGAATGGGAATTCTTTGTTAACCTGCTGTCTGAGTGTGTTCCCAAACCTAACAGATTCCCACAACCTGTTCTCTGTCTACATAGAGAAATCCTAATACCTCTGGGGAATTGTTGTTAGACCCCCTCAGGTGTACAACCTCTCTCACTGCCAGCTTGGATAGTCCTAAGAGTTTAGGGACAGTTAAGAGTTAAGGGGGATCCGGTCAGGTCCCTTGGAGTGAGAGAGAGAGAGAGAGAGAGAAAGAGAGAGAGAGAGTTTGAACCAAGCTGAGGGGTGGAGAGATTTGGGGTTTGGCACAGTCCTGAGTGGTGCCGCCTAGTCTTCACAGTTAATGAGATTAGAACATTTGGATCTGGTAACCCTGCTGTTCTCAAAGGCTCTGTCTGAAGAAGCACACATTCTCCTTCCCCAGATCCAACCCATTGATTTAAAGAGCCCAGTTTATTTATACATTTGACTTTGATATCCATCTCTCCTCATAACAGAATTATATCACAGCTTCTATCCTGTAACTTAGCACTGACTCAGAAGCTGAAGCACTGAAAATTACTAGTCACTTTTGAAAAATTTAGACCTAGATTTTTAATATATCTGAAGGTAAGACATTTTGATGACAGTACACAGGGGGGAACACAACATTTTAAAACTAGCAGCTGGAGTACTAAGGGCTCTCTGCTGTAATCCTTAGTCAGCAACAATTCCAGTTGAATGTGATTAAGGGTTTAGTTGAAATTGTTAGAAGTTTTGCCTTAGTAAGGATTGTAAAACTGGATCTCAGCAAGAAAGTTGTCTAGAGCTGTGGAATGTGTTTTCAAATAATAATAATAAAAAATATATCTATAAAACAACAAACCCACCACCCAATATAGAAAAGCAGGAAGCACTTCCCCTTCTTGCTAACATACTTCCAGTGATGTAATGTCACATGCACAGAAATAGCATTCCACTAGATTTTAACAGTCTGTACAGAAACATTAATTGAATGTGCATCCTCAATCCCACCTAAACTGAATGGGTGAAATTTATTCCTCATCACCACTAATACTGAGTCCTCAGCCTTTGTGCAGGAAACTTGGGACTAGAACTATTGCATCTCTTTACCTCTTACACTGGAGAGGGGTTGATGCAATAAGCTTAAATATTTGAAAAATATCTACTAGTAGAGCAACCTAAACAAGTTAGTTTTGTGATAGTAACCAGCAGCCAAGTTGTTTAAATTGCTAATGACAATTTTTTATTTTTTGTCAAATTTCCCTTCGTTCCAGACCAGTCAATAACTCTCAGTTCAACTGAAATGACTATTAGCTATCATATGACAATAAAACCTAACCTACAATTAGGTCTGGGTGCAATCCTCACTCCATTGAAGTCAATGGGTGAAAACAGATAGGACAGTAGCCCGTGTTGGCCCATGTTAGCCTGGGAGTCACCTGCACATTTGTTCAGTCGCTACCAGATGTTTGCCCATGTATGCTCCAGAGTGGGGGGCCAACTGCTACAGGATGCGTTCTCTTGAGAAACTTGGACCGTTTTTACACGAGGAGTGCTGAAGCGCCTCCTGAACGCCACGTTCAAAGACAGGTCGCCGGAAGTGACGTGTCCCCATTGCCGGCGGTGGTGGCGGCGGGAGACACGGGGCTTTCGAGCGGCGCGTTATGAAGACTTGAATTTTCTGGCTTTCAGAACGCGCCGCTCGAAAGCCCCGTGTCTCCCCCCGCCGCCGGCAATGGGGACACATCACTTCCAGCGGCTTGTCTTTGAATGCGGTGTTCAGGAGGCGCTTCAGCGCTCCTCGTCTAAAAACGGTGTAAGAGACGCATCCTGGGCCAACATCCATCCACCTAGGCCAATCCAGGCTAAGGGCTGCATGCACGTCTGTTAGGCCTGTCAGTCTCGCTGGAGGGATGCATGCTCCCATGAGCCACGCAGCACCCATTAATGAAGCTGAACAATAGGGAGTGCCCCATGCGGTGCAAGCCAAAAAAGTGCATGGCAATGGGTGACCACACATCCCCAAACTGTATGAACCGGGGCAACCACTCACACTGGCAGACAGGTTCTTGGCCCGGTCGCCTCCCTGGTCCTGGCCCACAGCTTTGCCAGGAGCTCTTAAAAGGACACATGTGCAAAATACATCACATTAGCTCAAAGCACAACCACCCCACCTTGCAGCGCACAAGGAAGAAGCCAACACCATGGAGGACAGCAGCTTGGACAGCAGCTTCCTGCGTGTCCTGCTCAGTATGTGCCTCCGTTGTTGCCTGGGACTGCCAGCAGCTGCAGTGGCTACCAGGCTTATGGGCAGGAAGGGGTTACTGACTGCTGTGGCTTCATGCTTCCGTGGTGTCCGCTGCTGTGTGTCATGGAAGAGGGTGGGAAGTTGGGTGGGGTTGTAGCCGGGGAGGGGGAGGAGGAACGGTTGCCCATAGGAGTTGTTTGCAGGGCTGGTTCATGGTTGTGGGAGTGCCTGCATGGCCACGGTGGCCACCCTTGGAGCAGCCTGTTAGAATCCCTCCCCATGCACGCCATCTGACACCCAGCAGCCACAGAACAGCCCCCTCCGCCCCCACAATGCCTTGCTCATTTAAAAACACCCAGAAATGGATGGGGAGGAAGGCAGAGAGAAAGAGTTTTTAGATGAGATGCTACCCCACATGGTCACCCAGGAGCCACAGATCCACCTTTGTCTGAAGGTAGATAGATGTACTCTCCTGTGAGCCACAGAGCACCCGCTCATGGCCACACGCAAAGCCATGCTAGGAAAGGCAGAATGTGCCATGTGTTGGCACTGCAGTGCTGCAGCAGACAGCTCAGCTGAGTTGGGTGGAAGGGAGAGGAATGCAGGAGAGCCGGGAGTGGGTCTGTGGGATTCAGGGCACAGTTCCACTGCCCCTGACACATTGTCAGAACAAACATCTGTGGCATGCTAACCGTATGGGGTGAAAGTAAAGTTAAAGAAATATATTCGTTGAATGAATAACTTTGCTCTATTACTTATTGTATTGTTCATTTCACATTCCGTTCATTTAAAATCTTCCTTTTAAAAAATGTATGTGGAAGCAGCCACAGAATTTTCAGTTTGCAGCAGAATAGAACAGTGGAGTGAGTGATGCAAGAGTTTTAGGGACAGAACTGAACTGAGGCTTGCTATACAGAAGGGAAAAATAAATTACCTTTCCGAGTAGTATCTTTTAGGTGTTAAGTTCATCTGGAATCCAGAGCATGAAACAGTCCCATAATATTATTCATATTAGTCATTCATATTCTTGTTAATCTTATGTATTAATAAGAATATAACAATAGACACATTTTCCACCATTAAACTTCAATGGGTGAAGGAGTGTCCCATAGAATTTGCAGGGTCCAGGGCAAAAACAAAATGTGGGGGGGTCCATTACCCTTGCTATGGCCTCATTCCCTTTAACAGTTGGCAGTCTGGTTCTTGCTTATGAACACAAAATGCCATATAAGCAGCCATAGCTCCTGTGGGGAGCTAAAATCCATTGTGTTTGCAGTCCTTCTGCAAGGAAGCCCAGCCACTGCTGCTCTTGAGAATCAAGTGGGCCCCACAGTGGTGGGCATCCCATGGGGTCCCCAAAAGTGCAGGAAAGTGTGGGGGCCAGGACCATGTCCTCTATGGAGCCTGCCTAAGGCTAGCCCTGAGTGTGCTCCTATGTAATAAACTGTATACTTTGTGTACATCAAAAGCATACAGTACCATCTCAACTCCCATTTCAAACACCCATTTCAAATCTCTGTTGAAAAACCCAAGTATAGAGTCACAAGGCTGGAAGGGACCTCAAGGATCATTCAGTCCATCCCCCCCCCACTCCCACTCCCCCCCCCCCCAACACACACACACACACGACTGCAGGACCTGCCACACTCCAACCATCTGCACAGAGAAATCCCACCAATAGCTACAAGTAGAGACTGGGAGTAACCAGAACACACCGATGCTTGAAATAACAGGAAATAATATTAGAAAAAGAAGGGTCCAGATGTCCCAAACAGGTGAGCCACATTCATGCTATTGTGTCCTAGACTGTGGCTGCCCTCTTGGTTCCAAGTATGAGGCAGACAAGAGAGAAGTACCTTTTATTAGACTTCTGTTGGTAAGAGCATGCAAGCTTTTGAGCTACTTGGAGCCCTTGCTCGAGCAAGAATAATGAAGGTCAAAACTGAAACTGAGGGTGCAATCCTGAGTCCACTGAAGTCAATGTGAGCTTAGCCATTGGGTGAAAACAGACATGATGGCAATGAGGTGCCTCCCCGGGGCAAACCACTGCAACCACCACTCCTCAGGTTGGCGAGGAAGACTGTTCTCATGTGCAGTCCTCCCACTGTAACCTGGGCATGGGGGCTGATGTCACAGGTCCCTCCATGCCCTGGGTCGGCCTGAGAAGCTGTTCACACAGGGCCAATGCTACTGGAGGAGCTCTAGGCCCCCTGATCAGCTGTTCAGTGGGACCAGGTGCATGCACTCCTCCAGCCCTCCGCACATCAGCTGTTTGGTGTACAGACTTGGCCCACCATGAGCTTGAGTTGACGTCGGGACATCCAGGCGGAGATATCAGAGAGGCAGTTGACAAGGCGTGAGTGGACAGAAGAGGAGAGAGAGGGGGTAGAAAGATAGAGTTGGGTGTCATCAGTGTAGAGATGATATTGGAATCCGGGGGAAGCAATAAGTTTGCCAAGGGATAGGGTATAAATAGAGAAGAGGAGAGGGCCGAGGACAGAGTCTTGGGGGACCCCAACCGAAAGGGGGAGGGAGGAGGAGTTTGACTTGGGGAGCGAGACTTTAAAGGAGCGGTCAGAGAGGTAGGAGGAGAACCAGTCAAGGACAGAGCCACGGAAGCCCAAAGAGTAAAGTGACTCCAATAGAAACAAGTGGTCGACAGAGTCAAAGGCAGCAGAGAGCTCAAGGAGGACAAGAATGGAGTAGAGGCACTTAGATTTAGTGACAAGTAGATCATTGGTGATCTTGGCCAGGGCAGTTTCAGTTTGTCTCCAACTCCAAGCAACCTTTGACATCAATCAGCCTTGCTTTTAACAATGGCAATCTCCATTCATTCACAAGGGTTCTGCCTTCACTAGGATGAGAATGAGTTAACTCCAAACATCCATCTGGAGAAGACTAAGGATGCAATTCCTACCCTATGAAATCAATGAGAGTTTTGCCACTGAATTCTATGGGTTTAGGATTGCAGCTGAAGGCCTGAAGTAAGAGGGGACTACTCCAGAGTAAGTTGTTTGAGGATTGTAGCTTAAATGATCTAAACATATTTGAATGAGGAACAAATATTTTAAACTGTATTAGTTTCATATTCATATATAGTTACAGAAAAATGCTTGTTCCCTTGCACTATCCTTGGAAACGAAGTTCAGCCTGGAGCAAATAGTTTAGCTGAGTTATATAAGCTTCTATAAAAGTTGCCTGACCCACATCCTAGTGCCAGTATCACAGTAATATAATACAATAACATTATTTTCGTTATTTACCATGCAGTATCTACTATTGGTATTCACTATGCAGTTTATCTAAAGGACAAGATGTCTGTTACAGAGGGGCGTTAGAGACTCCATTATTAAACCCAAGTTTCATTTTGTGCTTTTTGTGGGAAGCCAGACTTTTTCTTACATGTGAAAAATATAACCTGGCCTTCCCAAATTTACAGCTATTATTCTTTGAGTACAGAATGGTGTGTGTGTGTGTGTGTGTGTGTGTGTGTGTGTGTGTGTGTGTGTGTGTGTGAGAGAGAGAGAGAGAGACTCAAATATAAATCCATTAATTTAAGACTTAAGTTACTTTAAAATGGGTACTTCAAGAAATTTAGTATCTGTTTTCAGTTTTTCTTTGCTCCCAAATTATCTTTTTCAGTGAAATCACACAGGTTGAAACCTGCTATAAAGATAAAATTAATCAAAATCGTGTATATATTTGAAGAAATGAGGCTGTAATTAACAGATTATTTAATCTATTCATCTAATTGTTATGGCTATTTAGGCTACATATAATGGCAAGTCAACTGATAGTTGTTTAAGAGAGGACATCATGACATCAAAGGTAAGTCAATTACCAAATTTCTTTCACATAAATTTGCATACAATATGAAGATTGGGACACGTATCAGCATTTCTTATTAGTGGTCTACTTCACCCAATTGTCATTATTCTTTAAAGGTTCCCTGACCTCATATAAGCTTTAGCGGTCATTGCTTAAAAGGCTCTCTGTCCAGATTATTGCTGCTCCAGCTAACCTGCAACGCAAGAAAGGTCATCATCTTAGGCAGGAACACAGCAGAAGAAGCCCTGAATGAAGAGATGTTGAGAGATAGGCAAACCTCACCCTTCATTTAGAACAGGGGTGGCAAACCTCAGGCCTGGGGCCAAAGTTAGGCCATGATTCGTTTTAATTTAGTCACTGAATCCAGTTCCTCCTACCCCCAAGCAGTAAAAGCTCAACTCAGGGTAAGGGAGCAGAGATGATGGCATGCACATAAGGCTAGGGGGCCGATTCATGGCACTGATTCATGGCACTGATCCATGATGTGAATCCTGTTCTTCCTGAATGCACCACTTAAGCATCCCCCCATAACTTTCTACAAGGAGCTTGTATTCGTTTTCAAAGGGGCCTCTGGGAGGAAAAAAGTTGCCACCCCAGTTTAGAAGTTAAAAGCTAAATTAGTTAAAAGTTAAATATTAAAAGCTAAATTATTTAAGATGGCCCACAGTGATCCCATGAGAAGAGGAAATATGGAAGTGAAAAAATCAGCTCCTCAAAGTAATCTTTTAAAAATAAAGAGCTTCATATTATATAGAACTACAAAGACCGAAATACTATAATTATGACTATGTGGATATTGCACAGTGTCACTACAGGGAACAATCAAGATTGTTAGATGCCTCATTATGCATCCTCCAAGGTTGGCAAAACCATATCTTCAAAAAGTTTGTTAGCCCCCCGCCCCAATATAAGATTTATTTTTTTTAATCATGAGTTCAAAAAACCCACAATTTTTAGACTACAACAAGGTCTAGAACTTCCACTTTTAACATGGGAGCTGAGAGTTTTACCATTTTATTCGGTGTTTCATGATTTGAGATTTTAAGTAACCATTGCCTACCATGGCTTCCAATACCACCTCTACGCTGATGACACTCAACTCTCTCTCTCTACTCCCTCTCTCTCTCCCTCTGTTCAAGCTCGTCTCATCAACTGTCTCTCTGACATCTCTACCTGGATGTCTCAACGTCAACTCAAACTCAACATGGCTAAAACTGAACTCCTTATCTTCCCCCCCTCATCCTTCCTCTCCTTCCTCACTGTCAATAACTATTGATGGAGTCACCATCCTGCCTGTCCCCCAAGCCCGTAGCCTAGGCTTCATCTTTGACTCACCCCTTTCTTTTAAACCCTACATTGACTCTGTTGCTAAATCCTGTCGCTTCTCCCTCCATAACATTGCTAAGATTCGCCCTTTTCTCTTTGTCTCGTCTGCCAAAACTCTTGTTCATGCTCTGGTCATCTCTCGCCTCAATTACTGTAACCTCCTTCTCACTGGCCTTCCCCGGTCTCACCTTTCTCCCCTCATCTCTGTCCAAAACTCTGCTGCCAGGGTCATCTACCTCGCCAGTCGCTTCGACCATGTGCAGCCCCTCCTCTCTTCGCTTCACTGGCTTCCCCTTCCTGAACGAATCCTGCACAAGCTCCTAGTCTTCACCTATAAAGCTCTTCACAACCTTGCTCCCCCCTACCTCTCTGCACTTATCGCCCTCCATACTCCAGCCCGTGCACTTCGCTCCTCCTCTGTCCCTTCTCTCACCCTTCCACGCCTTCCCTGCTCCCCTAAGCGCCTTCGTCCCTTCTCACTTGCTGCCCCCCATGCCTGGAACTCCCTCCCCGTCCACATCCGTCTTGCCCCCTCCCTTCATACCTTCAAATCTCTCCTTAAAACTCACCTCTTTCGCTCTGCTCTGTCTGACTCTTTATCCTGCTGAGCCACTATTCCTATACCTACGATCGGTTTACCCTTATCCTTGCAACATGGACCTGCCTGCTGTCATTCTCATTGTAACCAAGCCAAGTACGTGCACTTGAGACCTCGCATCTTCATGAATGTTAGACCCCTTGTCTCTCCCTCTGTTCCCCTTCTTAAGTCTCTCCCCCAGCTCCTGTCTCTCAGATTGTAAGCCCTAGTGGCAGGGACCTTGTCTATTTTATTACTTTGTAAAGTGCCAGGTACACTGCTGGCGCTATATAAATGTTTGTTAATAATAATAATAACAACAACATTATAATCCAAAACTCATGATAAAGCCATGAGAGCTAGCATACCTTAACATGTTTGAATTAAGGTTACAATGGGAAAAAAAAATCAAAGTTGCTTGGCTTGAGATAATTACCACATCTCAATAATGTTATTTACCATTAAACTGTCAAAAGGAACTCTTTTCTGGCTTAACTTTTTGCACTTCACTCCCATTACAGCCAGTGCATCCAGCACCAAAAATCTTTCAGATGATCAACAGTAAGGTGGGGGAAGTGCTTTATGCCGAGCTAACCATCTTACGTGAATGCGCCTTCAATCTTAATTCCATCCCCCCACCCCTTGAAATAAGTTCCTCATTGGGTGAAAGCAGACATGACGCTAACCACCCTTTAACCACCCTCAGTGGTTATTTATGCATGTTGCAGGGCTGTATTGGTGACCTATGCAGCCCTGAAACGTGCATAAATGACCACCAAGGGTGGTTAGCGTCATGTCTGTTTTCACCCAAAGTCTTCTCTGGACTTGAATACAGTTTAGCTTTAGTATAACAAACCCCCATGGTACCAGAGTGTATTATACCAAGGTGATCACTATAAGCGTGTGTGCATGGTAATATACAATTGATAGAAATGGTTCTTGAATTGGAGAGTGTTATAAATTAGGGTTTGTTATAAGCAGGGCTTGTTATAGTGAGTTTTGGCTGTATTCTAAATCTATCATCAGCAGATTTTGCTATCTCATTGCCCATCACTCCTTGTAGATTATTAATAATTATATTTAAAACAGTACTAGGCCTAGTGAAACCTTCCAGCATAAACTTTTCATCATGATGGAAATTGACCACTTATTCCTGCTCTTTCCTTCCTTTCTCTTTCAGTTTTTGGTCCATACTAATAGTCTTGTCTCATGCCTCTTGTGGGAGAACTTGTCAAAGAATTTTTGAATGTCTCTGTACAGATATTATCATAAACCAGTTCTCCTTTCTCCACTACTGTATTGACATGTATTATTAGAAGTGAATAGTGAAACAGGATTTTCCCTTAGTGAAAATATACTGGTTATCCAGTGAAGCTCTTCCAGGTATTTCAGTCTATTTTGAATTAGGCATGCTATCAGACCTTCAGGAAATCCAGGGCATTAAACAGATCAGTTACCCGTGGCAATCCAAATACTGTTGTTGTTGCCCAGGATTTGAAACACTTTACTTCTTACTGTCAAGAAAAAAATTATGAGATTTAATTGCTCAAATACCCAGGTTGTAGGAAGCCTCCCTGCACCCTGCTCTTGCCATTTACTGACAAGAGAGCTGTTTTGGATGAATCTCAGAGGATTCCTATTGTTATTTTTTTTAACAGCACAGGAAAAGAGACCACACTAAAAATGTTATAACAATATTCACTGTAGAAGTTAGCAGACCAAAGAATGCAAATGTCCGTATCCAAATGTATAAAAATCTTATATGGAAGATTGTCACATTAGCCCGCATTAGTCTGCGCCTGAAACATGTTCACCCACTTTTTTATTTGGTGGCTGCCAGACATTCCCCCGCACCTGCTATACAGCCACCACACACTGAAAACTCACCGTGTTTTTGAGATCATGGGCCCACCGTGCAGGCGAAGCTGGGCTAATGGGTGCCCATATGTCCACAGCCCGTCTGTTAGGTTCACCTGCAGCCTCACCTGCATCTAGGTCCACCAGCACCATAGAGTCTTGCCTAGTGCACTTGGCCAGATGACAGGCAGCCTGGGGAGAGAGGAGGACCAGCAATCTCCCTGCCCCTCTGGGGCCACCTGTCAGCTGGGCCAGCTGGTGTGCCAGTGACCTCCCTTGTCCCGCCCCCCCAGGCCGCCTGTCAACTGGGCTGGCCGACTGCACCAGCAATCGCTGATCGGCCACCAGCTGAGGGGCAGTTCCAGGGGAACAAGGAGATCACTGGTGCAGCCAGACAGCCCAGCTGGGGCGAAGGTGGAGGGAACAGGAAGATCGCTGGCACAGCAGATCTGGAAGGAGGAGGGAGATCGTTAGCGTGGCTGCTCAGCTGACAGGCAGGCTCAGAGTGTGGAGGTAGAACACTGGCATGGCTGCCCAGCTGGCAGGTGGGCCTGGGGTGGAGGGAAATCACTAGCTTGGTTACTCAGCTGACAGGCAAGGGGCTACCCATTTATTCTGTTTCATACACTAAATAAATGCATGGTGGCTGGCGGCTGAGTGGTGGCTGCGTGGACCAAACACGGGCTCCAATGGTCTAACTGCTTGTTTATTTTCACCCATTGTATCTTGTGCAAGAAGCTTGACAGTGAGCAGTCTGCAGCTCGAACACTAAAGAACCGTGTAAGATTGACTATTCGAAAATTATTTCTTAAGACTTACTGCCCAAAAGAACTGAACTAAAGAACTTTCCAGCTTTTATCCATCTAGGTATGTGTAACCCTTACAACATGGGAAGGGTGGTCAAGGTGGGGACTTGAACTGAGGCCCTCAGTTCCATCTGCATGATCCTCTACCCTCTAAACTAAAAGATCTAGGTCTGTTAGCTCTGAGAGTAGCAGGCTCATGAACCTGTGGGAGGTTAGTCACCATCACACCACTAGAGGGAGCCCTTGTGCCAACCTTCTGGCGGTGTTTTCCGACATGATGTCTCCTGCTGCCACAGCTTTCTCCATGCAGTGGTGGGAGCTATCACTCCAGCCAGGACTCAACATGGCCGCCGAACAAACGTTAGGGTGGCCAGGCTGGGGAGGGGGTGATGAGACATTTGAATGTGCATCTGCACAGCCCCACACCTGTGCTGAGTGCTGCAGCATGTCCCCCGTAACTGATCGGTAGCCATTGGCAAGGCACCAGGGGGAACCCCGACTGGGTTAAATAAAGCGGCCATTCATCCATAACAGCACACTTTATACCCAGCTGGGCAGCCGTTCCCCAGGCGGTGTTGGCACTTAGCTTAGGCTGTGACCTGGGGATGTTCCTGGGTCATAGCCTAGGCTACACACCAACACTGTCCGTGGAATGCCTGGGCTAACATCTGTTGGTGCATTCAAGGGTGACGGTAGCCCGCAATTCCACGTGGGTCGAAGCATGGAAATGCGGGCTATTGTCACATCTGAAAACACCCTGGGGCTACATATGCAGATATTACTAAAGAAACTAGACAGAGTAATAGGATTGTAGCCTTATAATGTATCTTGTTGGTAGAACATATCTTAAGTGTAATATACAGTATAATATCCACTGAGCCTGGATTTTGTTATATGGTGGTATTAATATTTTATCAGGATGAATGGGGAATAACTCAAAAAGTGCAGACCTCTAGATGAATCGTATTGGTGCGATGTGAAGCTAGAGCTATGAAATATCCTCAGCGCACCACCACGTAGCTTTGTAAGTGTTGTAGCTTTGCATTTATATGCCGCCCCCGAGATGCTTGTGCAGGAGGGGGTGGCATATAAATGCAATAAATAAATAAATTACAGAAACCAAGTGTTATGATTCTAAGGTAAAATATCTTTTTCCTCAAGTGGAAAATGGTGTGCTTCACGTGCTACGCCAAATGACCCATGTTTTCCCTTCTCCCTTTGGTACATAAGGCAAAGATATGTAGATTTTAGTCATACTTTCCCATTAGCTGTGACTCTGAAAATTACATTGTGATCCAAAATTTCTCACAAGATAGATTGAAATAAAAATTTTAAATGCATTATTCCATGATATGCTTCATGCTTAATAACTCAATAAACAACTGTATTATTCATGCAAAACTACAGAGATTTGCTTGTTGTAGCTTGAATAGTCAGCTAAATCCTAGATGGCTTCTGGCAGGGTTTCTTTTTATTATCTTGTGATTCATTTCACACGAGGAGTCAACTGGGTTCTTGAGTTAAATGCATAAGAGGAAGAGAACAATAGTTCTGGGATGAGAACCAACATACTTTGCAATTACTGAACAAAATCATGCATAGCTAGCTTTGCAACTGAACAGAACCTCCTCCATCGTTAAACAAACACTAGAGACCTTGTTGGAATTATGGTAGGATGACATGTATACATTAATTGCAGCAGAATTCATGTTAAGCTTGTTCTGGTTCCTTCACATCCTAATGGCATTTAAATACGAATTGTCAAGGGCCATGAGATGCTATTCAGTTTGAAACTAGAAGAAATGGAAGACTGCTTATAGTACTGTGGGAAGATGAAGGTTTAACACAATTCTGCATGATTATTTACATATTTATTATCACACTCACCTGCAAGCCTAACTGCATCACTTCCCGTCAATTGATGATTGAGTGGCATCCATGCTAGTCTTGAATTAGGGGATTTCAGGTTTCACCTTTTATGCTGAAAGACAAAATTACCATGATGAAAGCTGAGGGCTGCACTGGAGAAATAAAAACAGAGATGTCTCAGCTAAAACCAGAGATAAGTAGACTCTGTCACAGTTAAAATTTATTTATTCAATTTTTTTTTTACCCTGCCCTTCCCCAATGGCTCAGGACAGCTTATGAAACAAATAAAAACAATACATATAAAACAGCATTAAAAACCCAACCCCCAACTTTTCCCCTCACCCAACCCCACAAAACTCTCCCCAACTGCCCCCTCATACCACTACCCCCCCATTCCCTATCCCTGCCTGCCAAATGCCTTAACAAATAGAAAGGTCTTACACCACCTCTGGAAGAAGCCCAGGCTCAGGCTCAAACAAACCTCTGGAGGAAGGGAGTTCCATAGCATTGGGGCAGCAACCGAGAACGTCTCCCAGTGAGCCCTCACCGTGCAAACAAGACTAACAGATGCTACCTATAGGGAGGTGCTCCCGGCCAATTGCAGGGTCCGCAGTGGGGCATGGAAGGACAGGTGGTCTCTCAGATAGGTGGGGTCCAGACTGTTTATGGCTTTAAATGTCAAAACCAGCATCTTGAATTGTGCTCGGAAAGCTATAAGGAGCCAGTGCAGACTTCAGAGCACTGGTGTAACGTGCTCCCAGCACCTCAACCCTTAAAAGAGGTGAGCCACCACATTCTGCACCAGCTGCAGCTTCTGAACAGTCAAGGGCAGCCTCACTTAGAGTATGTTGCAGTAGTCTAGCCTCGAAGTGATGAAAGCATGGATGATAGTGGGCAGATCTGAATCAGAAAGAAAAGGCCACAGCCTCCTCACCAGATGGAGTTGGTGAAAAGCACTCCTAGCTAGGGGCGGGAAAACCGGTAAATCCGGTATCCGATAATGCCGGTACCGGGCGTACCGGCATTATCAGATTCGACCCGGTAAATCCGGTCCGGGTACCGGATTCCGGATTTTTTTACATTGCAGCCATTTAAAAATGGCTGCAATGTAAAAACTTAAAGCCCCACCAAAAAAGTTTAAAAAAAACAAACCCTCCCCGAGTCCAGGCTGCGCGGGTGGAAGGGGGGACACCCCCACCCACCCTGCCCAGCCTGGATTTTTGTTTAAAAGAAGACTCAGAGGCGAGCCCACCCCCCAGCACCAGCGGTGTCCCCGCAGCCGCCGGTAAGTATGACCCGATCCCTGGGG
>QEPC01001643.1:4538831-4556258 GCA_003113815.1 Sphenodon punctatus | reverse complement strand
CAGCCGAGTAGTCTGACCTGGTCACCTGTGTGCAGCACCCGGGTAGGACATTTAGCCCTGGGATATCACTGCAATGATGTAGTGCCCCCTGCGGCACTATTTCATTGCAGGGTTCCCTTTATGCGGGATGGGCGGTGCTTCTAGCCGCCCATTCCGCATGAAGGGAGAACACCTCCCTTTTGTCCTCCCAAGGCTTCCTTAGGAAGCCTTCGGGAGGGATGTGTGTGAGTCACCGGTTGCGTGCGCGCGCAAACAACCAGTGAGAATGTCGGAGCCATCTCGAAGAACCTTGTTTGGAGGCACTGACCTTGAAGGTTGCTACCTCTAAACAAGGTTCTTCGAGCTGGCTTTGTACATTCACCGCGGTGCGGTTTTTTTTGTTTTTTTTTTTAAAGTGTTGGGGCTCGGGGGAGCAAGTCCAACTCCTGGGGGGCCAGGAGGGGCATTTCCCCATACATCCTAGGGGGCGCACCATCATTGCCCACCGTCAGGGTTATGTGGCTGTCATTCTGCTCATGGAGAGCTGTCATTCCATCCCTTCAAGAATCAGCCAGTCCAACCCCAGGATCCACCCTCAGAGTTCTGGGGCCTATGTTACAGGCAGCAGGGAGGGCGGTCTATCCAGAAGCAATAGGGGTGCTGCTGCTGCTGCTGCTACTGCTACTGCTACTGCGAGCGCTGGGGGCAGGGATAGATCCCACTGGCTGAAAGGGGTGGGTGCTCCCACTCCCACCATCCCCAGGGACGTCCTGCTGCTGCTGCTGCGCACTCTCCAGAATCCTCTCTGCCTGCTGGACCCTCTTCACCAGGTCACCCTTCCAGTGCCCATAGAGTGCTGTCTGGCATGCCACACCGCCCTTGACCCTGGGGTCCAGCATGGTTGCCAACACATTTTCCTCCCCACTGCAGGAACTCATCAAACTGTGCCATCAGCCCTGCCTTCAGCTGCCGCACCAGGGCAACCACCTCAGCCACCAGCTTCTTGCCCTGAGGGCCACAATCCTGCTCCTGGAGAATCTCCTCCAGCCTCCTGAGGAGACTCTGGACCAGAGGGGTCACCTGGCTGATGTTGACTATGGAGGAGCTGATAGTTTCCGTCATGGCCAGGAACGGTCTCAGAACAAAGACCGTGTGAGCCAGGATCTCCCATTCCACTCCATTGTACACTGGAGGTGCCCCACTGTCTGTCACCAGTTGAACCTGATGCAAGGCGGCTTTCTGCTCGAGAAGCCGCTTGAGCAACAGGAATGTAGAATTCCAGCTGGTGGACACATCCTGCACCAGCTGGTGCACTGGGGAGCCTTGTTCTACCTGCTTCGCCTGGAGGAGGTCGCTGCCCTTCACGCTCCGGTTAAAGAAACCAGCCAGCTTCATCCCCCACTCCATCAGGGAGCTAAGGGTGCCTGCCCCAATCCCCTTCTCCCCCAAGTACCCCTGACCACCAGGTGAAGGGTGTGTGCAGCACAAGGGATGCTGGTGAAGCACCCTCGTGGACTGCCCTCAATATGTTGGCCGCGTTGTGCATCACCATGCACCCCTTGGTGAAGGGCGCACCTGGCGTGACCCACTCCCTCACCATGGCGGACAGGGCTGCCTCGATGTTCCAAGATGTGTGGGGGCCGTCCATGACTTCCACCTGAAGCAGGGCCCACCTATACCCTGCTTCAGGACAATCCTGGCACCACCTGCCGACTCAGGGTGGTGCGTGAGGGCAGTTTAAACTGGGGGGCCAGGAACCCAATCAGGTGCCTAAACCCCATGTCCCCGACCACTGAGAAGGGCTGCTCATCGAGCGCAATCATTTCCCCCAACATGCGCGTGGCTTTCAGTTGAAAGCCATGCCACCCTCCACGTCCTGCAGCCGCCGATGGACTTGGCAGCTGCCCCCACCCCAGCTCCTCCATGGTAGACGGATGCTTCTGGGCCTCAACTGGCTGCTGCTGCTGCACCACTGACAGCGTTAATGGGAGGGGCAGAACATGGTGGCAACCCAGCTCTCAGAGGGACATGTGGCTGGTCCTGTCCAAAGTGGCCAAGGGTCTCTTGTCCTGCCCACCAACGAGTGTCCCCAGCGAGCAGGTGTTCTCTATGGTGGGGGACATTTGCTAGCTGCACCGCCTGAGACTGGGGGCCAAATTGGTGGAGCAGTTGCTTTTCAAGGACAACCTTCCGCTGCTGGGATTCCCCGAGCTGCCCCTGGACATGGATTGATGGTGCAGTGGCCCATGCCATCCCATGCCAGGGCCAGTCTTGGGCTGGGGCTCCTCCTCAATCTGGGTTGCTGCTGCTGAGATGCAGTCCCTTCCTCTCAATGCCCGGTGCCCGCCCTGCCTCTCTCTCTTACTAGACAGCTTCGGCCGGCCTATCTGACTGGCCTCATGAGGCAGGGTGGCATTGGGAAGCTGTAAGCCTGCCAGCTGGCCTCTGGCTAGACGATCTCAGCCCGCCTATATGACTGACTCTCTCTCTCTTGCACTGCAGTCTTCGCCAGCCTATCTGAGTACCCTGCCAAGGTCCCAGCCTGCCTTCCCTACTGCCTCTCATGCCATGCTGCCTGTCTGTCTGCCCTGGTTGCCAAGCTTGAACCCTGCCTCAGCCTGCCTTCCACTGCTCCTGCTATGCTGCTTGTCTTCTGCTGCTGCCGCTGCTGCCTCTGCTGTACCATGGGTTCTGCTACCGGACAATCCAATGTCTGACACTGCTCCACCGATGCCTGGCAACCTGCAATGCCCAGCCAAGTAAGAGTGCCAGGCCAGCCACCAAGCCCCAAGCCTTCCCAGCCTCTGCTGCTGCCTCTGGATCTTAGACAGCCAGCTATGGTGCCACGGGCACCCCCAGGGGCCAAGCACCGAGCCTACCTGCCCAGGCAACCCGTGGTGCTAAGCCCCAAGCCTTTCCGGTCTCTGCTGCTGCTTCTGTGTCTTTGACAGCCTGCCATGCCACCACAGGCACCCCTGGAGCACCCCCAAGCCTCTGCTGCAGCCAAACTTTCCAAACGTTTGAGGGGTGGGGGGTCCGAACTCCATGGGACTGAATCCATGAACCTGAACTAAGTTTTTGGACTGAACAGCTGAACATCCGAACCCCGTTCTGTTCGCACATCCCTATTGGGGGACATCAACAGTCATGCTGACGCCGCCCTTGGGGGAGCTGAGCATGAGTTCATGGCCGCCATGATAACCATGGGCCTGTCCCAGATGGTTATTGACCCAACACATCAGGGAGGACACACCTTGGACCTTGTGTTTTGCACTGGCCTTGAGGCAGGTGTTGTTAGTGGGGGAGATATTAGTTGTGTCCTTAGCATGGATGGACCATTACCTCCTGCAGACCTCACTCCTAGTGCACGTCTGCCACGGAAGGGTGTTGAGCTGATTGGGATGGTTTGCCCTCGGAGGATGATGGAACCGGAACGGTTCCAGAATGCTTTGGGGGAAATACCCTCCGACCTTGACAACCGTCTCTTTGATGACCTCGTTGTGCTGTGGAACACCTTGCTGACGGAGGCCATTGATCAGACGGTTCCTAGGTGTCCACTGCCCAGGCGGCAGCTCGGCAGACCTCCTTGGTTTTCTGAGGAGCTGTGGTTGCTGAAGCAAGATGGGCAGTGGTTGGAACGACGGTGGCGCCGTTCGCGTGCTGAAGCCAATAGATTGCGGCATAGAACCATTTTACGAGCCTATGGCATAGCTATGCGGGCAGCAAAGAGGGAGTACTTTGATGCCCTCATAGAATCTGCAAAATCCTGTCCAACTGAGCTGTTCCGGGTAGTGCGGGGGCTGGTCAGTCTGGCCTCCCTCAACCTTGGGGTGGAGTCATCTACTGCCCACTGTGTCATGTTTGTGGATTCTTTTGTGGACAAAATCACTCATTCACCACAATTTTGACACAGCATTTATTACACTAGGGGAACCAGAGGTTATGGAAGCCCCATTATGTCCGGTTTTCTGGGATCAGTTTCAGTCAGTGACGCCCGCTGATGCGATGGATGTTCTTGGGGTGGTCAGGACCACTTCTTGTGAATTAGATCCTTGCCCATCCTGGCTGGTTAAGATCTGCCAGGAGAGAATAGGGCCATTGCTGGCCTGGGTGGTCAATGTCTCCCTGAGGGAGGGCAGAGTGCCGGGCTGTCTCAAGGAGGCAGTGGTGTGGCCTCTGCTCAAGAAACCATCACTTGATGCTGGCTCCCCTGCCAGCTATTGGCCTGTCTCTAACCTTCCCTTTTTAGGGAAGGTTATTGAACGGGTAGTGGCTTGGCAGCTGCAGGGGCATCTTGATCGCATCGGTTTTCTGGATTCCTCTCAGTCCAACTTTCATCCAGGTTATGGCACTGAGACTGTGCTTGTGGCTTTGGTAGATGACCTGCGCCAAGATACAGCTCAGGGTTGCTCGACCCTGCTGATCCTGTTAGATCTGTTGGTTGCGTTTGATACCATTGATCATGAGATGTTGGTGATGCGNTTTCTGTGGCAGGAGAGGTGGGGTAATAAGTTTTAAAAATAAAATAAAATAAATAAATAAATAAAATAAATAGGGAAGGTTAGAGACCGGCTGATAGCTGGACAGGGAGTCAGCATTCAAAGATGGCTTCTTAAGCAGGAGCTGGAGAACTGCAATTTTAAGAACGTCTAACACCCTACCCTCCTGAAAAGAGGTGTTGACAACTCCAGCTAGCAATGGCCCCAGCATCTCCCAGCTGGATTACATCAGGCAAGGATCTAGTTCACAACTGGTTGCCCTCACTGGGGTGGTGAGCACCTCCTGCCCCATCAGTGGGTGATACGGATTGAAACTGATCCAAATAAACAGGACAGGACGGAGCTTCCATACAATGACGTTTGCAGCTCATGATCCTTATAGAAAATCCCTAAATTATTCTCAGGATTGACCCCTGCAGTCAGCCGGGTGTGCCTTTCTCGAAGTTCCCCAGGTTCTCTGGTGGGCAACTATGGAGAGGGCGTTCTCGATGGCTGTGCCGTGGCTGTGGAACTCCCTCTTAGCAGAGGCCCTGGTGGCCCTGGACCTCTCCTCTCTTTGGAGACAATGCAAGACCTGGCTGTTCTGCCAGGCATTTGGCAAGGGAGATGGGTGAAAGGTTTGGGCTAGGGTGGGTTGGGTTTGTTTTGATATGTTTTATGACAGCCTCTTTATGGATGGAATGTTTTTATGATTATAGATAGATAGATATTTTTAAAAATTGTATTTTATTCTATTTGTATTCATTGTTAGCCAGCCCGAGCTGCCTTGGCAGGAGGGGCGGGGTATAAATTTAGTTAAATAAAATAAATACATTTGTGCAAATTATTTGTCAACAGACTTGAGGGGGCTACAGATCATCATTTGTCCTACTGACAGTCATGTTTTGCAGGGCTAGAAGCAACAGATATCTGTGCTAAACCTATCAGCATTTCATCCCCAGTGATTTTAAGCATATCCAGTCCTCCACAAACAATAGTATCACAATATTAATAATTACTTCATTCTTACAATATCTGGTGCCTTGAATCTCAATTCCCTTTTTACACATATGGGAGACAAAGCATAATCATTCCTTGTTGCAGATGACTAAACAGAGGCAGAGAGAAATCTAACCCTTCTCAGCATCACAAAGAAAGTCTGTTGCTGAACCAAGAATGGAAACCAAAACATAGGATTGATGTTCTATGCTTTAAGCACAAAGACAATCTTCTCCTAGAAGAGATGGCTCCTAGCAAAAAAAAATATTATGGTATATTTAGAGTCCCATGAAACATATAACTACAACTTTAAGGCCAAAATTACTTCTCTCAGTGCTGCAACCTGAATGGGGAGCACTGTGATTTAGTCAATGGGATACCCACACTATGAGCTGCCAGCATATATTCCGGGGTAACAGGGACCCTTGCCACAGCTGCCAAAAAGGAGAAGTCTACAAGCCTGAATGACAAGAGAGCCTCTCTCTTGAAAGGGGAGCATAGTATGTTGTGGGCTTATTGAAGATATGAGCTGCTCCAAACTGATGGAATAGCATGATGGGAAATTCATTTGCATTCAAAATTTGCAATTTGCACAATTTAGTTAACTTGCATAATTTGTGCACATAATTTGGGTTCCCTGGTTTCAGAATTTGGCATTTTTCTTTTAAGAACATAGGGCCCTGTGTATACTACATATGCATGTAAGTACTAAACTCAAAATATGCATGTACAGTTTTGTGGCAATAGTAACATGAAAGTTAAGTACATTATTCTAGTAGCAAAAATACAAACCACAGTAGTTACAACTAATGTACGTTATAGTGTTATGGGTCATTCTTCTACAACAGTGCCTTCCCAATGTCTGGGGCTCAGGACCCACTTGTAAACTTTGAAGATCTATTTCAATTCAGTAAACATATGGTGTAATTCTAGTGATATTCTGTTTGTGACCCCATTGACACTTTCTGATGATTCAACTTTTAGGTCATAACTGAGACTAAAAAACTATTCTTTTTCTGCAGTCATACATTTTCCTATAGGGATTCATTTCTGAACAGAACAGCATATTGCAAAACCCTGAAATAAATTCACTCTGAGACCACTCAATACTTTATGTTGTTTTTAAAGGAAGTCAGTTTAATTGCACTTGAAGGGGCTTTCTAAAACTGAACAGGAGACCCAAGTAAGGCCACTTGTTTCCCTTTCCCTACTTCCAGACATGGGTGAATGTAAGAACATAAGAAGTGCCATGCTGGGTCCATCTAGCCCAGCATCCTGTCTCCGAAAGTGGCCAATCACGGTGGCTTGGGAGAAGCACCCAACAGGTCACAATGGGGTATCCATTCCCTGTTGTTTTCCCTTTTCTCTTCATGTTCCCTGATCCTGTCTGGCTAATAGCTGCTAATGGACTTATCTTCCAGAAACTTGTCCAAACCTCTTTTAAACTCAGCTATAGTACTGGCCCTTACCACAACCCAATTATACGCCGAATGAAAAAATACAATGTACATAAAAGGAGTCATATATCCCGCAATTTTACTGGTGATATTCAAGGAGACACTCACAATTATGAACACAAATCTGTTCTTGTATTTTAGCCAACAAATCTAGGAACTTTAGAGTCAGCCTTTTGATATTTGGGAATGTCAGCCTTTGTACTTCTGTATTTAGCAGTTTGGAGAAAAGCTGTTCACACAATGGAAAGGCTGACATGTTGCTGGATGAAAAATCCCACCTAGCTTTGATTCTTAAACTAAAATATGTGCAGCAGGATAAGAGTATCTTGTTTTCCCATCTGCAGGGGAACACAGTTATTTCTAAAAGTATGAAATGCATTTATATATGTCCATGATGTGAAACACCTTATAACGTAATGTAATGGTTTATTGTGAAGCCTAATGGCTATTACAATCTTGAAATATTACAATAAAACATAACAAAGAGGGGGAAAAGAAAAAAAGAGAACAAATAAATAATACATAGTGACCAAATATATGTCACCCTTTAACAATATCAAAATGAATCCTATTATAGTCCTTGTTGCCCCCAGGCAACAGCAAAGCCACATGCCAAACCAGATGTATACTGGCTGTAGGATACAAAATATGGGTAACTAGAAAAACATAGTTAAAATATCAACATTTAGCCCCTGGACCATAACTAATAAAACACAAAAAGGAATAGCAACAGCCATTCCCAGAAAGTGCTTTACTCTTTGCGGGGCTTACCTTGACAGAGTTTAACCCCTGTACTATTCCCTTTATCCAGGCAACATATTTACCTTATTCCATTTGGCCAATAATGAATAAGAAGCCATCACAGCAGCCAACAGAGATGGGAAAGTACATAATGACCACAATCACATCAATTTTAACTAAAAGAGTCCAACAGAGTGAACATAGGAGCCACAGAGATCAGGGATAATTAGTTCCCAAAGGCCTCCTTCTCCTCCCGGCTGGATATAAGAGCCTTCCTGGCCTCCCGTATGGAAAGTGTCAATGTCATGAGGAGGAATTGTGCCACTCCCTTAGTTATAGTTTCGTCTTGCCCTGACAGAAGTATTATCAGCAACTGATGATCAGTTTTAAAGGACCCAGTATTTATGAAAGGGGTAATCCAATTATCACGAGCACTGGCATAGAATTCGCAATAAAGGAGAATATGCTCC
Source organism: Sphenodon punctatus (assembly GCA_003113815.1). NCBI lineage: Eukaryota > Metazoa > Chordata > Lepidosauria > Sphenodontia > Sphenodontidae > Sphenodon > Sphenodon punctatus. Next base: position 4,548,134 of record QEPC01001643.1, on the reverse strand, counting down.
AAGGTGCCTGCGGTACGCAAGGAGCAATCACATAAACAGGCGGATGACTGAATTCCATGGAAGCGGCCTTCCATGTCTCCTGAGGGAAAGATGTTCATCCATGCCATAGAAAAGCATCTCCTCACCTGGGGGCTCACCTGGAACTGTAGATACAGAGCTGGAGTAAAGGGAAGCTCATATAGCTCCAGAACTGGAGCCAGCGAGCTTTTGCCTCTAAGGGTAGCTATCTCCTCCTGTGCGGTGATATCCCCTAAGCTTTGGTGGAAAAGATTTCTAATCCCACCGTAGCTCAGGGAGTACAGACTGTCGAGAGAAAGACCCATACCACGAAGCTTGTTCCCCACCTGGGCTACCCAAAAATTGTCCTCCGAAAGGACCAGAGTAGCCAGAGGAGCTGTAAGGGCAAAGTGAAGCTTCAGCCAATAACCTATGGCTATACACCACACCTGGGCCTCGATGGGGGTCAGCCCACATTCTCTGCGAACTGCCGCACTAGGGGCATGATTGGGTAAAGCAAGAAGTGATCTTATAAACGTAGTCTGGGTTCTCTCGAGAGTCGTAAACCTCCCAGCCGTCCATAGCTGGGTCCCAAAGAGAAGCTGCCCCAAACACTTGGCCTTGAACACCTGGATAGCTGGCATAACAAGGTGTCCGCCTTTAGCTCTGAAAAAGCTACAGATAGATTTCCCTATGAGCTTAGCTTGCCTGGTAGCCGCCTTAGCATGCAATGTCCATGACCCATTCGCCTGAAAAACCAACCCTAAATATCTATAAGAGGTAACCTGATCCAGCTCATAAACCATTTGTGTGCCTTCCTCCTGAGGGAGAAGATCATCACCTTAGTTTTAGTATAGTTAATCTCTAGAAAGTTCTGGGAACAATAGAGGTCCAGAGTTGCCAACTGTCTGGTAAGCCCCATACGAGATCTAGCCAGCAAAATAGCATCATCTGCATAAAGCAGGATTGCAACCTCTCGCTTCCCAATCCTAGGAGGACAGTTACTGGTAGAGGTAACCATCGGGATAAGACTATCCAGATAGAGGTTGAATAAAGCAGGGGCAAGTACACACACCTGCTTAACCCTTCCCTAGTTGGTATTTCCTGAGACAAGGAGCCCTTACAGTCCAGGCTAACCCACAAAGAGGTGTTATTGTACAGTCGTTGTATAAGGGCAAGGAGCCTTAGATCAATAGATGTGTGGGAAAGCTTCACCCAAAGATGGTTCCTAGATACCAAATCGAACGCAGCTCAAAAGATCCACAAAGGCCACCAGAAGCCCCATAGAGTGCGAGTATTTGGAGATGAAAGCAATGATCATAAGTGGAACGGCCAGCTCTAAACCCGTTTTGCTCATCAGCTGAAACCCCTTATACCCGCTCAGCTATTTCTGAGTGGAAATAGGGTCTTGAAATGCTTTTGTTCAGTTGGCCTTGCATTGCGATGTTTAATTTGTCCAAGTACATCTTAGACCTGAAAAATGTTACCTTTCTGTTGCTCCCTAACACAGTCAATAGGTGTGTAATGTACAGAACAAGCCAGGAGTGCATTCTTGTAGGCTACCACAGGGGGCAATAGAGTGCATTCCATTCAGTTGTAGGAAGCCTCTAGAACACTGAATTAAAAAGGTTGTTGTTGTTTGAAAAGACAAGCTGGTGCAGTTTTGTTTGTGTGAGTCTCAGGACAATACATGGCGTCAGAAGAAAAGCAAGTAAAAAAACCCAAAACACACCAAAGAGAGCAGTAATGGCCTCCAGCACTAGGCAAGTACCCAATATGGACTTTGACAATGGGAATATTGCTGAAAATTGGGTCCAATTAAGGGAGCTCATGGAACTGATATTTGCAGGTCCAGAAGCAGACAAATGATCTGAAGAACAAAAGGCTGCACAGTTCCAGCTCAGCATTAGACAAAAAGGCAGATATATCTGTAGAGCCTGGGGTGCTCGTGGCAAGCTAACTGCAGAGGACAGAAAGAAGCCTGCAGTCTTATTTGCAATGTTTGGAGCATACCGTATACCCAGAAAAAATGTCTCAATACAACCCAAACTGTTCTATGAAAGGCAGCAAGGAATAACAGAATCAGTGGATTAATGGATAACACTGTTGCGCTTAATAGCTAAGGACTGTGCTTTTCATGACAGTGATGATATGATAAAAGATAGGATATTAATGGGATCCAACTCGAAAAAGATCCAAGAAAAATTACTGCAGGAAGATGACCTGACATTGGAGAAAGCTTTAAAAATAGCCAGAGCATTTGAAATTTCCCAAGCACAAATGAGAATATTACAGAATAAAACTCAGGAAGTGGATCAGGTAACATAGGTTAGGAGCAAGTCACAAACAAGCAGTAAGGCAGAACACTAGAGCTCAACAGAAAATGCATGAGAAAGTAGAGACAAGAGATTGTTAAAGATGTGGGTGAAAACACAGGAAAGAAGAGGAATGCCCTGCACGGGGAAAGATCTGCCACAAATTCAGAAAGAGAAATCATTTTACACAAGTGTGTACTTCAAGCAGTAGTAATTGGGGGAAAGTGAATGAGAGACAGGAAAAAGAGGCGCCTCTAGAAGCAAGCTGTAGTACAACTTCGTTGTTTCTAGCATCTGTCATAGGGGCAGGAAAGGAGCAAATTGACGTTCAAGTGGACATAAAAATGGCAAAGGTAAGAAATTGCTGCAATTTAAAATAGACACAGGAGCCCAAGTAAATTGCATACCAGCACAGATATACCAGAGAATGCTAGCAGATGAGGTGGTCTTAGAAACTACTGGGCTACCAACCCTGACAGGGTATGGAGGACATACATTGAGTGTGATAGGCACATGTACTTTGAGGTGTGAATACAATCACACAGTTTATCCTCTAGAATTCTACATAGTAGAAACTCCAGCAAAACCAGTGATTGGATATAGGGCATGCTAGCAACTGAACGTAATAGATATAGTGAAACTAATGAGTCCAGAACACACTGAATTAACAGAACAAAAAATGAAGGAATGCTTTGTGGAAGTGTTCACAGGTCTAGGCTATGTCACATAAAACTAAAACCAGATGCTAAACCAGTTATACATGCACCCAGAAGAGTTCCTATTGCCCTCCAAGAGAAAATTAGAAAAGAACTTAAGTGCATGGAACAGTTTGGAGTACTAGTGAAAGTATTTGTGCCCACAGAATGGGTAAGCTCTATGGTGGCACTGGCTACAGAGAAGAAAAACTCAGAACTACTCATTTGCTTAGATCTAAGAGGCTTAAATCAGGTCATCATGAGAGAGCACTATAAACTTCCTACATTAGAGGACATAACATACAAACTGTCTAAAGCCAAGTATTTTAGTGTACTGGATGCACAAACAGTTACTGGCAATTGAAGCTTGGCAAGGAAAGCAGCAAGTTGACAACATTCAATTTGCCATTTGGTCGATGGCGCTTCACCAGAGTTCCGTTTGGGATTTCTTTGGCCCAGGAAATTTTTCAAAAGAAAGTTCATTAAGTCTTAGAAGGGCTACAGGGTATCGAAGTCATAATTGAGGACATATTCGTGCATGACTCCACCTGAGAAGAACATGATAAGAACCTGAAAGTACTACTGGAAAGGTGTAGAGAGAAAAACTTGAAATTAAATCCAAATAGGATGCAGTTCGGAGTCAACAGGGTTACTTATTTTGGTCACATATTGACCCCAGAAGGAATAAAACCAGACCCAGACAAGATGGCAGCAATAAAGCAACTGGAGACTCCAAAATCCAGTGCAGAGCTGGAAACTATAATGGGAATGTATAATTACTTAGCCAGGTACTCTCCAAGACTAGCACAAGCAGCCACACCACTGAGAGAGTTACTCCAGAAGGACACTGAATGGATCTGGAATGAAACCCATGATAAAAGCTTGCAGGAAGTGAAAAAACTAGTAACAAGAACCTCAGTACTGCAGTATTTGATCCAGAAAAGGAGGTGACAGTACAGGTAGATGCATCACAGTCTGGAACAGGAGCAGCACTGCTGCAAGACGGAAAATCGGTTGCATATACTGACTACTACTCAGTGAAATTATGCACAAATAGAAAAAGAATGGTTTGCAATTGTAGCAGGATGCGAGAAGTTCCACCAATACATCTAGGAAGAACAGTAACAGTTGAGACAGACCACAAGCCACTCGAAAACATAATGAAGAAGCCTTTGGTGGAGGCACCCACCAGATTGCAAAGAATGATTCTACATCTGCAGAAATATGATCTGAAGATCATTTACAAACCAGGGAAAGAAATACCTGTAGCAGACACATTATTCAGAGTATTCTCACCTGGGAGGAACACTAAAGGGGAAGAAGATCTGGAGGAGCAAGTACTCATGATACTAAGGAACCTTCCAGCCACTGGGAAAAGACTGGAGAAAATAAAACAAGAAACAGAAAATGGTGAAACCATGCAGAAGTTGATTAAAATGATGAAAGAAGGATGGCCAAAAGTCAAATCTCAAGTACTAGGGGAAATCAAGGACTTCTGGAACATCAAGGAAGAACTAAAAATAGAAAAGGGACTTATACTGAGAGAGGAACGAATTGTGATTCCTAAAGCATTGAGACCAAACATGTTGGAAAAAATTCACACAGGGCACAATATTAAGCAAAAGAAGTGCAGGAGATATAATATATTGTCCAGGGAAGAGTGCTCAGATAGAAGATATGGTATCTGGATGCTCCATGTGTCTGGAACACCAAAAAGGAAATGCTAAAGAGCCAATGACACAGAGACCTATCAGACAGACCATGGCAGTGCCTTGGAACAGATTTGTTCACATGGGGAAAAAAACAGTTCATTGTGGACTACTACAGTAGGTATCCAGAGATGGTACAACTACCAGATACCAGAGAAAATATTGTAGTTAACTGCACAAAGTCCATTCTAGCAAGACACGGGATATGTGATGAAATTATATCTGACAATGGACCTCAGTACACATCAGAGGAGTTCGCAACAGTCAACAAAAAGTGGGGTTTCAAACATACACTCACAAGCCTGTACTTCCCACAGTCAAACAGACTAGCAGAGAAATATGTGCAGATTATGAAAAACAATCAAAAAACCAAAATAGACCAATCAAGACATACACTTAAGCTTGCTGAGTTACAGAAACACACCAATAGTGGCAGAGGCATCACCTGCACAGTTGCCGATAAGTAGGCAACTAAGATCCAGTCTTATAACCACAGCAAGACAACTTTCAGCCAACATACAAAAAAAGAGGTAATTAGAAAAAACATCATGAACTCTAGGATCAAGCAGAAAACATACTATGAAGGTCACTTAAGCCTCTGAAAGAAGGATATTCGGTAAGAGTTCAAGAACAGGCTGGACAGTGAAAACAGCAATAGTAACAGGAGCTGCAGGAACACCACGTTCATACATAGTACAGTCAGAGAGAAGAAAGGAGGACAGGCGGAATAGAAGACATCTGAAGTATACAGGAGAGGAACAACAAAAGGAAGACGGCGCACCTACAGACAGTGACGTGGAACTAGATGGAGAGCCACAACCCAGAACAGAGGATACAGAACTCAAAGGGACAGAATGAACCAGAAGACAGAAGTGGTAATGCAACAGATGACAACACAAGTGATCATGGAAAAGATACTCAAAAAACGGAAATAGAATCCAACTTGACCTTCCAACAAATGGATCAAAGACAATATTCCAGATATGGTTGACAGCTAAAGCCAAAGATTTGGAAGGACTACGTACAGCGATGAGAAGACAAGTCAGGGGTATGGAACTTTTTTTTGGGGGGAAAAAATGTTTTAAAAGGGGGATGTAATGTATAGAACAAGCCAGGAGTGCATTCTCATAGGCTACCACAGGGGGCAATAGAGTGCATTCCATACAGTTGTAGGAAACCTCTAGAACACAATAAAAAAGGTTGTTTGTAACAACAAAGTTGTACAGTTTTGTTTGTGTGAGTCTCAGAACAATACAAGGTGACTGCCCTCTGGATCATGCTCTAGGCTTCATCTTCTAGACACGAACGGACTGTGTTATAGGCCCAGGCAGCATCTCACTAGCATCAGGACACCCGTTTGTTTTTTGATGAGGCATAGCCAAAAACTAAGCTAATTTGGTTTGCATGTTTATTAGCACAAAAAACATAATGCAGCTGTTGATCCTGTACCTTCAGAAGGACTTATACTATGTGAAACTATGTAGGCACTGTGTTGATTCCCTGGATGCTCAAGTGAAAATCTAGCTACTAAACTGAAGCTATTAATAAATATTGCTGTCCTGCCTTTCTTTAATGTTAATGAACAGAAATTTAACACACCAGTCACTTTACTCAATGAAGTTGGGATTACTGAAAGGAACTCCTGGTCAGCTCTCATCCTGCATAGGTGGTCTTCAGTGACTATTCACCACAAATGGGATATGCACAGTGGGTGATATCCTCTCAATGGGAGCTGAGCCGTTGACACTAATAAGGACAGGGTTGCGCACAGCGGGGCTGATCCCAAACCCTGCAGATGAGTGTGCTCATGCAACCCACACACACCTCTGTTAATTACAGGTACTGTGGCACACATGCAAGCCACACAGAAATCATGCGGGAGTCGCGTGCATGAGAGTTCTGGATTGTGCCCAATATGTTAAAACATGGGATGTCAGCTGTGACTCTTAAACTGGTATAAATAACTCTACCAAAGTAATCAAACACAGCAAAAATAATCAGGAGCATTTTTTTGAGAACACCTGGTAGAAAGGCAAGTGAACATGGGCCTGCAAAGGTATAAAACTGATGTGAGTTCAAAATCAGGCTGAAAATGTCATTGAAACCTATGTACGACAATGGGCTTTACACACATATTTCTCCTGCATGGTTGCTATTACATGTGTCTAAATCACTCACCCAGATCTTAAACATATGGCTCTTTGAACTTCTGCATAGAACATCTCCCACAACCATTGTGTGTAAAAAGTTCTCCTGGTAAACAGCTTTGCTCCAGGCAGCTGTGGTCACTTGGTTTCCATGGCAGCCTGTCACATCTACAGCTGTGGCTACTTTAGGCTGCCTCAGGGCAGTGTTTGTGTGAAAAATGCATCCAAAACTTACTTGTGGGCTTGTAAACCCAGAAGATTGAAAGACCAGCATTTAAGGCGTATGTAAAAACGCCCAATGTTTGATCTGTCAGATCCTGTCTAAGGCTGAAAAAACAAATGAGACAGTGCTGAGCTGACTCCCCGGGCTGTCCCGGGGAGGGCCACTGCAGCTGCCACTCCTCTGGCCAGCAGGGATGGTGGATCACATGAGCAGCCCTCCCCCGGGCCCCCAGTAATCCGGGCGTGGGGCATGCTGTCACAGGTCCCTCCAAGGCATGGGCTGACTGGAGTCATCCATATGAGACAGAATGGCCAAACCCTGCCCACCCCCCACGTAGCAGGATCAGACCCTGAGGAAGAGCTGCCACAAAACAGCTGATTGAGAGCCTGGCGGCATGTCCTCATGCACATACTAAACAGCTGATCAGGGGTGCTCTGCCGGACTCCACCATCGAGTGTTTAGCAGCCAGGATGAGTGTGCACCTCCAGGCCCAATCCTCTGACCTTGCTTCATGGCAAGGCTGAGCAGAGCCTGAGTACATGGGAGCAAGACGTTAGCCCAGATTATTCCATGTGGCAAGGCCTTCATCCTGGGCTATGTCGCCGACCACCATCAGCCCACACATCCCGTAGCAGCCGCCTGCTTGCCTGGAGGCCATAGTGGGCGAACATCTGGCAGTGACTTACCAGACGAGCAGGTGACTCGTGGGCTACTGCAGGCTAATGTCTCATTTGTTTTCATCATAAGAGAGCTATTTTATTCTTACATCAGTGATAAGTATAACCCCTAGCTCAGCAAGATGCTTTATGCTGGCAGGCCCCTCTCTGTGCAGAGCTCCCAAGTATCTGGAGTGCAGGGGAGCCTTCCCATTGAATAGTGACTCCCATACTCTTTCCCAAATTGAAACTTAAATAGAATTCCATGACCCCAGATAGCTACAGAAACATGCAAAATATATCAAATGTCCCCCAGCATTGTGACCTCTTCCATGGATGTCATGACCCTCACTTGGGGTTCCAACTCACCTACAGGGAACATGGGCCTATAATGAGAATGTGGGATGTATTATGGTATACACGGAGACTCTATGTTTGACAGGTAGTGCAGCTTCACAAAGGCCCACAAGTCTGGGGGGCCCATAGTCCCTGGTGCAATTACATCCCTGACCAAAGGGGAAATGGAATGCTGGCCCCATTCCATTTTCTGCACCAGGGCCTGTTCCAACCCATCTCTAAGGCTGCATTCTCACCTGTGGTGGCGGCAGCAGGAGGGGCGAGGGAGACGCGACAGCACGGAGGAACCGGGGGCCAGGAAAAGAGCCAGTGCGAACGGCGATCTGACGCGGCTTCTCGCACATGCCAGGGCGCCGCGGCAGATCCCCAGTTGCACTGGCTCTTTTCCTGGCCCCCGGCTCCTCTGCGCTGCCACGTCTCCCTCTCCCTTCCCGCTGCCACCGCAGGTGAGAATGCAGCCTAGGCCTCCTTTTTCTTGAAGTCAGTAGGAGGGTCTCGGCCTATCTGAAGAATCAGGTCATTTCCTTTATATGCCTTGTTTTGCTAAAAGTTTTAACATTTCAATTTTAGCATTTAAGCCATTTGTATTTAAAAGTCTCAATTCTAAACAGTCCTGACTTAAACAAGCAAGTAACAGCCGACATCATCTTGTATCTCATGCCTGACAGAAGATGGTCTTACTGAATCTACATGCTGAAAAACACACTCTAATGTGTCAAATTCTTGCCTGCAATAGCATTCTTCATTGGCATTAGACTAGGGATGAGCCTGATGCTGCAATAGGTATACCTGATATTGTAGTGTATTCATAGATAAAACTCCCCTTTGTACTATGCTACATTCAGTTTGCCATCTAGTGGCAGCTGTTTTGAAAACAAACAAATAACTACAATTGACATTCATAGCAGCAGCAGCAGCTTTTATTTTATATAACACCAGACATTTGTTGGGATTTTTTAAAAAAAATCATAAATTGTAGAGATTTATACTTCAACAAAAATATTGTCTTTTACCTCAGTTTTTCATACCCCATCCCCATGATGGACAAGATCATCTAAAGTCTATTTATTTGCAATGCTCAGGGTGTTGTATATTCATGGAGGGAACGTCTGTTGAATAAAGCTGACTACTTGCTGTTAAAAAAACCTGCAATATTAGTTGCTGTAAATTATTATTATTGTTAGCAAGCATTTATATAGCACAA
>QEPC01001643.1:4492902-4528596 GCA_003113815.1 Sphenodon punctatus | reverse complement strand
GGGGCCCTGCCTTGGCCGTGTCCTACTTTGGCTGTGTTCACAGGGCCCGTGGGTACCAGTGCTCTCATGGGGCCATGTATCACTGGCTGTTGGAGCTGGGTCAGCTTCTGTGGCCCCCTGCTGTTGACAGCTGCATTTCTGAGCCTACTGCGGCAGAGCTGTCGGTGCTGTTGGGCGTGTGGTCCTGTTTGGATGTGCAGTTGGGACTGTCCATGCAGGATCCCTTCGAGGCCTACTACCTGATCGCCCACCACATGTCCTTGTTGGGGTACCGCCGGGGCATGATCCATTGGCCGCACCTGGTTCATTGGGCGGGGCACCCGGCCCCTGGGCCCGTTGTGGCCCCCAGCAGCTGGCTGAGAGTCCCAGTGCGCCTCCCAGCCCCCCGGTTGCGTGCCCCCGTGTGGGTTCCCGCCCCTGCCCGGGGGCCGGGTTCCACTGGCTGCTCCCTCCCTGATGTCTCTGCTGTGCTGCTGTCATTGCCTGTGGCTCTGGGCCCCCACTGGCCCCCCCACTCCTGTCTGCCTCTGCACCCGGTGTTCCCCTCCATGGTTTCCTTCCCCGGTGCCTGGCTCTGGCTCTCTGCATGGCCTCACCAACCTGCCTGTGCCCAGCGGACTGTCCTCACCCATCAGTGCTACCACCTGCGGCCCCAGCCTCCCCCCCCCCCCTTGGGTGCCTGTGTGACCTCTGAGTTCTGGGGTCCCCGGACTGCCCCTGCCGGCTTCCTCCGGGGTGTGTGGTCTGCATCCTTGGACCTGCAGTGCTGCACTGGCTCTCCTGCCTGCCCTCCATCGCCCCCTCGCCGGGGTGTGGGGTATGCGTGTTCCTCCAGGACCATTCCTGGCCCACTCGTTATGCAGGCTCCTGCTGTGCCTTGGTCCTGAGCTCCTGGGGTCTCCCAGTCTGGGACTGCCTGTATTGCTGTGGGGGTGGCCGTGTGGACAGTTCTGTTGTGGGGGTTGTGGTTGCCGTTGCCTGTGTCCTGTCCTGCCCCTGTGCTGTTTCCCCTCCTCTTCCCTGGTCCGCGCCCCCTCCCTTGTGTGCCTTTCATGTTGACTGTGTGCCCGTGTCCCCCCCTTCCCTTCCATGCGTGCGCGTGCGTTCCACTGTGCCCCCGTTGTCCATGTGCTTGTTGTGTGCAGTACTTGGCTGGCTCTTCTCCCTCTCCTCCCTCCCTTCCCGTTTCCCTTGCATGGGCATTCCCTTTTGTGCCTTCTGGCTTTGTTTGCCCTCAGGCGGCCATGTCTATGTCCCACCCCTGCCCGGTGGCTTCTGGCTGTTTTCACCACGGCCAGGAATCGGTGTCATGTGTGTTGCGCTGCCCCGGGCCATGATCTAACGGCCTGATTCCCTGCCGTGGTCCTGGACCCGTCACATCTGTTCGGGGCTTGTTTTGACCACGGGGGGTGGTTAGCTGGTTCACCCCCCACTGGGAATCCACTATGGTGAACCTGGCACCCGTAGCGTCTGAAATCACCCATAGTCTCACTAATCTAATCCAGTTTCTTAAAACTGCATGACAGCAAGTGATGAATGTCTCCAAGGGATTCAACCAGGCAAGGTCAAAGCAGTACAATGACGTGAGTTAGGTAGATCTAGCTTTTTATATATCAGACCCTATTGATTAAAACACTCCAGAGCTAGCCTGCAGTGCATGGTCTATGGCATTCGAGCACTGTGACATGCAAATTTAAATTACCCAGGACAAATGGGCATCAGGTGAGACTGACAGACAAACATGAATCAGACCTGGTTTAAAAAGTGCTCAAAATGTTCAATACTACTTTCGAGACACTCTTTTTTACACTGACAACAACCAATATTTTGATGTGATCAACAGCTTCTATAAAAGGGAGTAGGGAAATTCTGTGAAAGGGAAATTTTGCAGATACTTCTGAAAGAAAAAAACTAAAAGCAGAAATCCCTTCAGCTATTGACTCCTGTGGTTCTGTTCCTTCAAGTGCTGTACGTCAGAATAAGGTCTTCCCTGCTGAAAGTGCATCAACTTCTCCCACTGCTAGGATGAAGCGGAGCTAAACGAAGGATAACAGTCACTGATTGAAACTGCAGTCTTTTTAGAATCATGGATCAAAGCACAGAGTTAGGTGCTGGATATGAGACAGTGATAGAGCCACATCACATTGCTGAGTTATGGCACCATATGCATTTTCATGGACAACACAAACTTTCTACCCCAGTATTAAAATAAATAGGGATGAGACACTTTTTTATAATGTAACTTTTGTTATTGTTCATTCTGCAGAGGCTCAGGGAGGGTAGATTGACACTTTCTATATTCAAGTTAAGTGCTAAGCTGAAATTAATAATCATAACCAGAATAAAAACACATACACTTACATGCTTTCCTCTTTCTGAGTTTTCCCACTTTATAAGAGCTTGCAAGCATCGGGTCCTGTCTCTTTCATTTGATGAGTATATGCAGACTTCTTTCACTTGCTAACCCACTGTTATGGAGCAGCCACACAGGTCAAATGCCAAGTAACAATACACAACGAAAATAAGGTATCACAAGACAGACAAAATACATCAGGCAAACTATCTAGCAATTGTAAAAGTGTGTGTGTGTGTGTGTGTGTGTGTGTGTGTGTGTGTGTGTGTGTGTGTGTGTGTGTGTGTGTGTGTAAAATACATATACATATGTATGTGTGTGTGTTTATGAGAGCAGAAACAAATTTGAATGAAAAAAGAATATTGCAGAGTTGTCCATTAAAACTACACCATGGATACTGGCAATGCAAGGCTCCCTATATGGACCTGCCAATGTGCCTCAAACCTGAACTGAAAGGACCTCATCTAAGAATAAGAGGAATTCAGTCTTCATGCCCAATGAACCCGACTTCTGTTCTGAAAATGCTAAAATCATGCCTCTTAGCATGGTGTATCTGTTTTCTGTGAACATCTGGCTGCTATAAACTAGACTGAAATCACCAACCATAGGTTAGTTAACAGCCATCCTATGGTAGTAACTTTCACTTGCTAAGGTAGGAAGGATTTGATCTGGCTTCCAAGAGTGAAAGACTCAATATTATTTTGCTTACTGGGACACTGTAGCTAACAGAGATGTCTCTGGGTACATAATACTGAAACTAATTAGCCAACTGAACATCAAGCTCCAGACCAGAATTTAGGTTCAACTTAAGTATAATCAATAAACTCCATCCTTATCCTAGAGGTAAAGGGTACAGAAATATATTTTTACACCATGTACTGATGGCTAAATTGAGGCTCTTACAGACAAATAAGGGAAGGCTATAGTGGAGAGAAACTGAATAGTTGACAATATTCTACCAACAAAAATTCTTTAGTTTGATGGGGCAAATCCTGGAGCTTACTGAAGTTGTTTACCAAGTATTTCCTCAGACCAGATTCCCACTGAAATCAGAGTTCTTCCAGAAAAACAGAAGGACTTCAGAATTTGGTTCCTTGATCATTCAAAATTTATTGTGAGTAGCCTATTTTACAATTAAGGTGAGTTTTAGGTACACAGGTGGACCTTGAAAGACTGCTTGCAGGGCCACCAAGAGCCACCCTGGGACAAAGGTTCCCTTTGGGCCCTCCACTCCCCAACTCATCCCTACCTCAAATGTTATAAGCAAACAAAACACATACCAACCCGGGCACCAACAGCCTTAACCTGGGTCCCCTGAATTTTGTCCCCCCCATCTCCCCCTCTCATCAGGCCTGACCATCTGTCCTTCCATGCTCCATTGGAGCTCCTTTGATTGGCTGGGAGCGCCCTTCTGCGCGTACCATCTGTTAACCTTGTTCGTACAACGGGGGTTCGCAGGGGAGTGTTCTCGATCATTACCCTGATGTTATGGAACTCCCTTCCCCTGGAGGTTCATTTGAGCCTGGGCCTGAGCATTTTCAGAAGGCAGTGTAAGTCCTTTCTGTTTGAAAAAGCATTTGGCGGGTGGGTATGGGGCAGGTGGGTGGGTGGTTTTGGGCTAGGGTTGTGAGGGAGGTTGGGTGTGGGTGGGTGATCTTGGGTGGATTTGGTGGGGAGTTGTGGGAGGTTTGGTGAGTTTAAGAGTATGTTTTTGTATGAGTTTTAATATTTTGTATTGTTTATGAGCCACCCTGAGCCTTTAGGAAGGGAGGCATATAAATTTAAATAAATAATAAAAGTAACTGCTAAAATAGTATACCAGCTCTCCTGTGAACACTTTAAAAGCTCTCAATTAATTTGTTTAGGAAAAAATGTAATTCTAGTAGTGTCAGTTAGAAACAAACAAGCAAGATGCTGTTTAAACCAGGGGCGGCTGGTGGGTTTGGAGGATGGTGGGGCAGTGGGTGGGTTGAACCTGCCACCAGTGGCAAAGCCACTGGCAGCCCAGTGGGCCTAGGAACAGAGCCTGGCCTAGGGGCAGAGCCAGGGCAACGGTAGGCCAGTTGTGTGGCATAACCCAGCAGAAAGGAGTTCCCAGGTTAACATTGGATGGACATTACATTAGTTAACGCTGGGAACGCTGCTACGTGAAGCACTGCCACCAGGGGATAGAGAGCCTTCTTACTGGGGTCCTGTCCACTCTCTCTTTCCCACCGGATCCAAATTAACCTTAGTAGGTTAAAAAAATAGATCACGTTGCCATCACCTACCTTTATCCTGAACCCTCGAATCCTCAATTTTAATTTCTTTCTTGGCCACCTGTAGTCTTCTAAAGGTGTAGTCTTCAGAAGGCCTGCCTTCTGGCCTGGAGAACTGGGAGGACTGAGTTAGCTCCCTGTCCTGCGACAAGCTGAATCAGAAGAGAAGGAAAGGGAAGAGAAGGACAGGACAGAAGAGAAGTAGGAGGGAAAGGGTTTGGTTTTGGTGCACAAAAAGAGGAAGGGGAAGAGATAGGTTCAGTGGGGGACAGGGGAAAAGAGTCTCCTTGTCTACAGCCTTCTCTTCTGCCATGCTCCTACCTACTTTCTTCTCTGTTCACAAGAACAGTTGCAGGCCTGAATTGCAAGCAAACCAAGCCCATCCAGACCAGCATCCCTAGTAGCTACACCCTATCCCCGGCAGCCAAATGCCTGTCCAAGCACACAAGCCTTTTTAAAAAATGTGGCCAGTTTCAAGGCTGCATTACAAACAAATCAGGCACATCCAGACCAGCAGCCCTAGTAGTTTCACCCTATCCCCTTGCAGGCAAACGCCTGTCCAAGCACACAGGCCTTTCAAAAAAAATTAGCCAGCTTCAGGGCTGCATTGCCACCAAATCAGGCCCATCCAAACCAATATCCCTAGTAGCTATACCCTATCCATGATAGCCAAATGCCTGTCCAAGCACACAGGCTTTTTTTTAAAATGTGGCCCGTTTCAGGGCTGCATTACAAGCAAACCAGACACATCCAGACCAGCATCTATGGGGAATAGGGGCTAGCACGGGGAAACAGGACAGAAGGAGGGGTGCACAAGACACAAGGACACAAACCCCACTCACAGACGCACACTCTTAGGGTTAAAGAAGCCATCAGTATGGTGTATCGCTGTGTGGTTAGTTGTATGCTACAAGGCACCTGACCCAGCCACCATTCAACAGTGGGCCTACTGGAGATGTCACGCCCTGGAGTATAGTGATCCTCCACACACACAGGGCCCAGGAGGGGGTAGGGACCCCAGGCCTTGGGAACCCCAGAGGGGAGCAGGGAGGGATTAGGGCAACCACACACAGGAAGGCAAGGAAGGTCAACAATAAGGAAAACAGAAGCACACACCACTCGCACACAATCACTCACCGCACACACCACTCTTCACACAGGAACAGGAAAAGGGAAGGTGGTCTAGTAAACCACAAATTTCTCCATATGCCAATGCACAGGCCAGATCACAGGAACCCAAAAGCTTTTCTCACCAGGAAAGGAGAAAGCCTAATGGCCCTCCTTTTATGTGCCTTGCTTCAGACCCCGCCCTTGCTTCAGCTGCAGGCACTCAGAGCGCCACAGCTGCCTCTCATCAGGTAATCACTGGCCCAGCAGACTGCAAGCAGGGGAAGCCTCTACAGACACAGGTACTAGTGGTGTGGGGAGCGCAATCTCCTGGGCACCCTGAGCCACCCCCTGCCCCATCCTCCGTGGTCCCTGCAGGCCCCACCCCCTCCATACCCTGACAGCATCCCTAGCAGCTACACCCTGTCCCCAGCAGCCAAACGCCTGTCCAAGCACACAGGCCTTTTTAAAAAAATTGTCCAGTTTCAGGGCTGCATTGCCACCAAATCAGGCCCATCCAGACCAGTATTCCTAGTAGCTACACCCTATCCCTGGCAGCGAAACGCCTGTCCAAGCACACAGGCCTTTTAAAAAAAGGTTTGCCTGTTGCTGGCCTGCATTGCAAGCAAACTACTTTCCAGCAGCAGTGAAACAGCGAAGGGAGGGACCATTTTAAAAAAGAGTAGCCACGACCAGTAGACCTACAAATTCACAAAATGACCTCTCTACTAGAGAGGCAGAGACCATTTTGTCTCTACTCACAACATCCTACCAAACTGCAAAGGGTGGGACCATTTTAAAATGCAAGGAACATTCCAGCAAAGATTGGATTGGAAACCCTTCCTCCATCCATCCAAGCCCCTAGGTACCCCACCCAGAAAACAGAAAGCAGACAATTTACATGTAAAACAGGAAAGGAACCATTTTAACCAAGAAAGAGTAGCCATGATCAGTGTGGCACCAGAAAATGGCCACAGCCTTCTCACATGCTTGGGGGAGGAGGGGGGAAACCAGCAGTGCACTGGCAAACACACAATAAGCAAAAACAAACCACTGAAACCATATCTTAAGCCAACCATATTATCCTCAACACACTACAAAAGCAGCAGTGAGAAATTCCACTTGTCCCCCAAAACACGGTTCACTTCATATTTGTTGCACCCCCCTCCCCATGTGTCACAGTCTCCCAGTCCACCCCAGCCCCATTGTCCAGTCAGACTCCTCGTAACCCCCCCACTTCCCTCCCCCATGTCTCTCAGTGCACCCACTCCCCCCACTTAAGGTTGCCATAGATACAAAATTTTAGAGGGCACTTATGAAATATACTTGTTGCAGGGCTGCATTGGTTCCAATACGGCCCTGCAACCTGTATATCTCATAAGTGCCCTCTAAAAATTTGCATCTATGGCAACCCTACCCAATACTCCATTGCCCAGTCAGACTCCCCGAGTCCCCCCACTCCACACCACCCCTCCCCCATGTCTCCCAGTGCACTCCCTACCCCATTGCCCAGCCAGACTCCCCAAATCCCCTCCCCAATGTTTCCCAGTGCGCCTGTCTCTTATACACATCTAGATGTGTATAAGAGACAGCCCCGCTCCCCTGGTGAACCCCTCCCCCTCCCCATGTCTTCCAGTGCACCCCTTCCGCCCACTCCTCCCTACCCCATTGCCCAGCCAGACTCCCCAGGTCCCCCTCACCCATGTCTCCCCCTGCACCCCCCCCCCCCCCCCCCCCCCCCCCTTCCCCCCCCCCCCCCCCCCCCCCCCCCCCAGCAATGTACTCATCACCAACTAGTAAGGCAGTAGGAACCTGGACCATCCAAGGCAGCTCAGCAGTGTGCATGAAGAAACTCATGTTCACTGACTGAGCATGCATCCCAGAGTGCCCCCTCCTGCCTCCTCCCCTTCAAGGGGAGGAGGCAGGAAGGGGCACTCTGAAAGACCCTCCTCCTCACCGCAAATCTCGCCTAGGTGCCTATGCAAGCGCCCAGGTACTATTTAAAAAGTGGGTCTGTAGGGCTTTATCATAGAGCCCTATGGGCTCACTGAGCTCCTCGCCCCCTGGTGGATAGAATCAGAAACTACAGTTTCCCATTCTATGTGCTTGGATGGTTTCCCCAAGCGGCCCAAGTGCGTTCCACACTGGTTTGTCCCTTAAGAGACTCCTTACAGGGCTCCAGTGCATCTTCTCCCTCATGGGGCCTCCTCCTCACTGAAAATAAGCAGCGGCTGCTGCTGGGTGTCCCCCCCCAAGAAGTGGAGAGAGGCAGCGCTGGACCTGGGCACCAGGCAAGTTTATTTAATAGCTATGCCCTACTTCTGTACCCCCCTGAAGAGCAGCAGGATGCAGGGGGGCACAGGAGCAGGGCAGGAGGGTACAGGAGGGGCATTGGCCCTGATGTCCTCAGCTGCGCACCGCGTCTGGTTTAAATATTACTTTTGTTACTAATTAAGCAACTTTAGACATAGATAAGACCTGCCTTTAGACCTGCTGTTCCGCTAGACCTTTGGTGAGGGAGATGGGTACGGGTGGGGATTGAGGGCTAGGGTGGTAGGGTTTTTGTATTTTGTGCTTCACCGTGTGGATTTTTATAAGTTTGTTTTATTATATTTATTATGTTATTTTATTGTATTTTATATATTTAATATAACAGATTGTTAGCCGCCCCAAGATGCTGTCAGCAGGAGGGTGTGGGACAAAAACTGTTAAATAAAATAAAATAAATAAATAATCAAGTCATTGGCCATTTTTAAATGGGACTCACCCCACTTGGGTCCACCCATCCCCCGCACAACCAAGTGCCCATCTGAAGGGGATGTGGATGGGTGAGCGCACGCTCCCATGATGCACACACCTCCCACTCATGCCCATGTAAAGAGCATTGGAGAAAAGCCCAAGATGCTCTGTGCAGGGGCAGGAGTGGGCGGTGCATGGGTTGGGTTGGGGCACACAGCCAGTGCATGCTGCACACCCATCCAGTCCCGTTTGAATCCCCCTGCTCCACACGGCACACACAGACCCGCCCCTCAGCTGTGCCCATTTTGTTTTTTTCCCCTCAAAAAATTCAGATTTATTAGCAGTTTGTAAAACGTATTTTACAAGATAAGTTCTAATCTTTCATCTTCCTAAAAGCCAGAGAGATCATGAGGTATTCCAAATGAGTGTCAAGATGTCATGAAGTTGAGCTCCAACAATGACTGAATGGTATAACTGAATATGGTATGTGATGATCATGGGGAAAGTTCTCGCAGACTCTGGTGGAAAATTGGAAGATTTCTACAGTACATGGTCAAGGAGCTTCACCTGTCTGAAAAAATAGTTCTTTTTGGACCCAGTCAATGACACGACACTCTTGCTGGACATTTGAGGAGTCTTGGGTGTCAGGCTGAGGTATTGCAGTCACGGAATGGGGCCATGCATAGATGCTTTTTTTTTTTTAATTGATTGATGGTTTAGGGTAAGGGGGGAGGAAGGGAGGGGGAAATAAATACAAAATAAGGTAATGTAAGACAGTTAAATATGTGGTACATTAGCCCCGCACTGGAAATAGGGACTAAAGATGTATATGCAGTGTTGTAATACTGAATATGTAAAGCTGACTTAATAAAACATTGTTTTAAATAAAAGATGTCAAGAAGTTAACCTTAAGGCCATAGATGTATTCCCTCCTTTGTATTTTAGATGGAATGCAGCCTGCTCTAAAAGCATTGTTCCATCTTGATGTAAGGAGCCTGAGCCAGAAGCCACACTGAAGTGCTCAAATAATGCATGGGTCTGGGGAGACGGGTTTGGTCTCTCATGAAGGCATTCTTACCTTTGGAATTTGTAAAGGTACTGGGGGCATCTTTTGGCTCCCCTAGCGTTGCTCCCTCTGGCCTTCCGCCTTCACTTGAAGTTTGCATCAGGTGGTGGAGAATTTGTTTCTGAGACGAGTGAGCTGTTCTCATTCCTCTCAATGTGCTTCTCACTTCTTTCCATCCCAAACAAATTTTAGTGCTGGTAATTTAACCATTATTTCCACCATTTTACTTGCCTCCTTCCTCATTGATTCCAACAAATTACTTTCCTCCATGCAAAATCCCCTTGGCATGAAATTCTCCCCCACGCCACCCCAGTTAACAAAGATTGTCTAATTATATATTCCCCAAATGTTGCAAAGACATCTGCAAAGGACTCTTTTAGACGAGCGGGTCGCTGTTGCGCAACCCGCTCACACGATATTTCAAAATCCCACAACGTGGGATTACACAAGACGGAAGTAGGGGATCACATGCATGAAAGACAGTTGCACATTGTTTGCCGACCGCAAATTAAATACCTCACACATCAAGGTATTTAATTTGTGGTCAGCAAATAATGCGTGGCCACCTTTCATTCGGTGATCCCCTACTTCTCTCTCCTGTAATCCCACGTTGCAGGATTTTGAAACATCGGGAGCGCATTGCACAACAGAGACCCGCTCGTCTAAAAGCAGCCAAAGACTGAGGGTGCAGCCACTTGGTCCTGAGAATCCTTCTCAGGACCAAGTTCAGCACCTTATCCACTACACTACACTGGCTATAAAATATATAAGGAAAAGTCCTAGATAGCACACTTGGAAGAAGGATAAGACCACCAAAGCTTTGACAAAATGGAGAAATTATTCAGAGAAGTAAGAAGAAAAGGAAGAAATATATATGGAAATGAGCCTGGGCCTGTAGACCCTTAGGCATGCGTTTAACTTTACTACTGTGAGTAGTTCCATTGAACTAATTGCCTAGGATATTAACCAAGGCTGAAAGCATTCATCAATTCATTGGTCAGATTAATGAACTAATGCATACCTCCCAACATTTCGAGTAGTCAAAGCAAGACAAGCCATGTATGTGCCTTGGTCAATCCCTTCAGTTAATATTTAAACTCTGTTTTCTCTCACACTTACATGAGCTGCATTTAGCCCGTGGGCCTGAGGTTCCCCACACCTGCTGTAGGGTTTTGTTAAGCACATCTTACAAATAGGTGCCTGCTAAAATATTCACATCTGAATGCAGAATTCCTCAAAGGTTGAAGGTCATTTTGAGTTTGTATAATGTATAGGATATAACTGAGAAGCAAACAAATGTCATTTAAATTTCAAGGCTAGTTAAAACCAAAATAAATAAATTAGTTGTTCCTTTAATAAAGTTGGAATCAAATAATTAAGGCACAAATGCTCTATCTCCATCTGCTGGCAGAGAAGTATCTTGTTCCAAATACCTTGACTGAGCGAGAGAAGAATTTAAAAGGAAGGACATTGAGTGGTACCATAAGCAGAGAATTTATCCCTGGAAATTCTGCTGATATTGGCTGACAGCCCTAGGACTAACATGATAGTCTTTGACCAAATGGATTGTTCTACGTATTTGGATTCCTCAGACATAGGGTAATTTCAGATGTTACGATACCACTGTGAACCCCCTGTGGTGGCCGCAGTACCGTAATGTCTAAAGGGCGTTCTGCTAGATGTTCACCCCAGTGAACATGTTGTGCCGCACAGCACCGCCCCCTCCCCGATTCCCCTCCGGAATCTGGCCGGCACGTCTGTTGACCGGCCAGCCGGATTCCGGAGGGGGATGAAAAGGTGATTCCGTGTTGTGGCCCAAGGGAGGTGTGATAAGCCCCCTACAGATGTGCCCTACCGGCTTTCAAACCCGGAGCCGGCGGGGCGGGGAGACCCCCTTTCTCTCCAAGAAGGCCCCCCGGGACCCAGAGACCGCACATGGGGCCCCTGCTGAGGATCCTCCCGCAGGCCACAGCCTGATCCTACCCTCCCGTTCCCCCAGTCCCTTGAGTCTCAGCTTGGGCTCCAGGGATCCCCCGGGCGAGGCCCCATTCCCTCAAGGTGCCCCTTACAATCCCTTAGCCCAGTTGGGGGTCACCTCTATACGTCAGGCTCCCCTCCGGCTGCTGCCTCGGCCGGGCTTTTGACCTTTCTTCCTCTGCCCCTTCCAGGTCTTGCTCTTCCAGGTTTGGGCGCGGCGCTCCCTGATTATGTCAGCGTGCCCGCTGCCATCGCTGCTTGTGGAGTCCAGGTAAGGGCTACTCCCGGCTCGGCTGTTTCCTCGCTGCTAGGGTCCCTGCTGGCCCCCGCCACAGAAGGCCTGGCACGTCTGAAATCACCCATAGTCTTCCTGCCACCTCCCAGATTCCCAGCTGGTAACAGTCCCTTACTCTGTATTATCACAATGTTGTTTCTTTTAGCATAATGGAGGGACACAAATTACATGTTGAACTTTTATGTACAAACGCCCTTACCTGAACTTTTATGTACAAACGCAGTCCCTCTTTTTGGACTCAGTTTTATAATCTCGGTAAAGGCAAACTCTAATTGCTGTCCGTATGAGTTTTTGTCCATGTAAGGGATTGTATAATTGGTAACTTGTTAGTGCTGAAATGGAAATTTAGTGCCCACTGGTAATACCCGCTTTTCAGATACAGCATCAGGTACCCAACGGATTACCCAGGCACTGATCAGGTACCCAAATACGCCAAAAGTCAGGTACTTCCGGTACTGATTTTTCAATTTACTGATTCCCAATCAGTATCTCAATATACAAATTGGTATACTGAGTTGGAAAACTGAAAAATTGGCTTTTGGGGGGGAGGGGGGGTTTGGTGTTTTTTTTAAGTGACCAAAAGTAGTTTCCTGGGACTGGAAATTGATTTTCCAGGGCAGGAATGCTAGTTTTCTGGGATGGAAAACCCAAACAAGTGTTTAAAGAAGAAAGATCCCCCAATCTTTGGGGGAGAGATCTTTAAAAAAAAAAAAAAAGTTAGAACTGGAAGTAGTTCTCCAGGACTGGAAGTTACTGAAAAATTGTAACTTGACAGAAACCTGACAAATATCAGGAGTCGGTATATCATCAAAAATGTCAGAAAAACTGGTACTGGGATCAGAAGTTGACATTCTGGGACTGGAAGTTGACATATATTGGGACATCATGTCCCTTTGATTGGGTCATAATCGGATACCGCATGGAATTGTTACCGGGTCAAATCAGGTACTGGAAATTCGACAAGTGGTACCCTATTTTGTGGATACCCTGTTTCAGCTCTAGTAATTTCATTTCTTTATTGTGGAGAAATTACAGTATTTGCAATTAAAAGGTAAGGGATGTAATACAATGTTTTATCTTTAAGATTGTAGAGGCAAAATATAGATTTTTA
Source organism: Sphenodon punctatus (assembly GCA_003113815.1). Lineage (NCBI taxonomy): Eukaryota > Metazoa > Chordata > Lepidosauria > Sphenodontia > Sphenodontidae > Sphenodon > Sphenodon punctatus. The sequence goes on along the minus strand of QEPC01001643.1, from coordinate 4,515,690 downwards.
AAATACACATTATTGAAAAGTATGTTTAAATAGGTTCTGGGTTTTTTCTGTTGAAGTGCTATGGAATTTATGCACATATCGTATACACATGTGGCTAAGAGAAAGGGTTGCTCTAGGCAAATAGTTTAAACTAATGTGAAGTCTGGATCCACACAGAACAGCCACACGCATGTTGGGATGTGCTAATCTCTTATGCTGCAGAAGTGAATAATTGCAGCGAGGCAGTAAGGCAAAAATCCCTAGGAGAAAAAGGGAGAATTGCATATGCACATTTTTATCAAGAATGGAAATCAGGGACCCTCTTTGCAAGAGGCCTTTGTTCAGTAGGCTGCAGATAAGCTGTTCTTATGAAACTGAAAGCTAGTAAAGGAAAGACTACACATTCCATTCTTCAGTGAGCTCAGTTAAAGAAAAACAGCATCCATTTTATTCATTCTAGCAGGCAGATGATTCAGGAGGTGAAAAATCACTTCTCAGTATGAATAAACTGGAGTGTATTTGATATAAGTATTGTAAAACATCTTAAGACTGACAAGACTGGGACTTGCGTGCCTTGGATCTTCCTAAGAGTCCTTGGCCAAAATGCCTTCGCGCAGTGCTGTTTAACATATGTGCTACATGGTTCTGGCTGATAATATATGGCTGCAATTCATTGCCACAGTATGTATGTGAAGTATTTTGGGATGAAGGCATTAACAAATATTCCATATAACTGATAGTAATTATTCTTTACTGTAATTATTTACAGACTACAGTTCAGATGATAATTTGAGCCTCCTGGGTGAGCCATTTTAGTAAAATATTGGCATACAGGAGTGCATAGAGGCTGAGATTTTCAAAGAAACCTCAGAGTCCTAGGTACCAGTTTTTCTGAAAATTCCAGCATACAAGAAGTACTGGTTAAATTGTTTCCTTGTGAACAAATTAGCTGATGTTATAATATAACAGAAAAGGGAATATAAACCCTTTTCTGTTTGTAAGCAGTATTTGATTTTTACAAATTAACTTGCTATTGAAGTTTACAGATTACTTTACTAGTTGTAATTATTCCTATCGTTTATGCAAATCAATTACAAATCCTGGCTCGATTACAAATTATTCCTAAAAGGAAATTCATAACTTATGCACCATTCAAGCCCTCATAATTGGGTTTAAGTGGTGCATAAGTCTTGTTCCTGGTTCCCACCCAAGGAACAAAATAAGATTCTGGAAAGGTAGAGAGAGGCAATCACAAGAAGGCATAACAAGGTGGTCCTTTTACTAAGGACAAAATTTCATTCAAAGGCATTAACATTTTCCCTTACAGCAGGGGCAGGGAACCTTTTCCCTCCCAGAAGCACTTTGAAAATGAGTACAAGCTCGGAGGGCTGTATAAAAGTTGAGGGAGGGGGTGCTTAAGGGTTCAAGAGGAAGGTCCAGATAATTAATCTGTGCCCTAATCTAATAATAATAATAATTAATAATAAATTTTATTTCTATAGCATTCCCCTGCCAGACAGTGCTTGGAGTGCTGTACAATATAAACCAATATAAAATCACTTTATAATGGAAATCCATTTAAAAACCAGTTGAGAGGGGAAGATAAAAAGGGAGGAGAAGGTATGTGCAAGTTACATGCATCCTCTGTCCTTGTTATGTGCACATTGTCCTCATCTCTGCTTCCTTCCCCTGAGCTCAGTCTTCAGTGCTTGGGGAAAGGAACTGGATCCAGGGGTCTGATCCAGGAATTGGAAATGGGCCAAATAAAAACCTAGTCATAGGCCATATTTGGCCCCCAGGCCTGAGGTTCCTCATCCCTGCCCTACAGAGTTTAAAGCCAGAGACTGAAAATTGTATATATCAAGATCCTGCAAAAAATAAATGTTGAAGTAGATTTTTTTTTCCTCGTGGGGGAAAAATAAATTCTAGTTTTTCATATTTTAAGTATAGCAAACAAATTAGATTCAGAATCTGTTCAATTTTATCTTCTAGAAGCATTTCACTGGACCACCTCATTCCTCAGACTTGCTGCATTTGGCCACGTTCTCTTGCCTGTTAAAGTTCAATTCTAAAACCACTAAAGAACTAGGAGAATCTGCTGCAAAACCTGCTTACTATCATCCCACCCAAGGAACAAAATAAGATTCTGGAAAGGTAGAGAGAGGCAATCACAAGAAAGGCATTTCTTCACAGGGCACAACCTAATTGTCCCTGATTAAATGTGAATTATGTCCAATTTAATAAGATACCAGTTACTAATAGAAGTACTAGAAGCAAAAAAAAAAAAAAAAGAATGTATCCTTTTAGTTTTAGAGACAATAGGATTATAAAATTAATTTTAAGAATCATAAAACTAAACAAAGGTGGGAAACTCAAACTACTATGGAGAAAAAATATATTGTACAGTGAAAAGAGATAGGAAATATTGTCTGTCTGCAGATTTGTCGCTAAAATAATCAAGACGTGTTTCGGTTGACCGTATCTGCAAACAGCTGAACAATTAATGAGCTGGTAAGGATTTTCTGTTTGGTCTTCAGCAGCTTACAGTTGGCTCACAGATGGCTTCTGTCTCAGTTCAGTTTAATCCAATAACACTGCTCTACTCAGCCTTATACTACACCTACAGGAGTACTTTATGAGTGAAAAATAGCAGCTTCTTCCTGCTGAAATTGATACAAGGAATGTAACTGCATCACTCCTCTTTTACACACGATGTGTACATGGCTCTCAAGATCAAAATTGCCGAGACCAAGGTAAAGCAAATTGAGTCGCTGTTGCATTTTAGGTCATTGAATAGCACTTCTTGTATTAGACATATATTACAGACAGAGTATTTTAAAAAAAGGTTTCCCATACTGCAATAGGCAGCCAGTTTTCCCTCCCAGTTTTCTGTATAAAATATGCTATTACATCATTCATAGTGCTGATAGTGAGTACGAGAGCATGTGTCTGCCGCAAGCAGAATTTTTCAATAGGTGAAACGGCTGCATGTCCGAATGTCTAATAATAGTCTATACTCAAGCTCCTTAGAGTACCACTGGCGGTTCTTCTAGTCTTTCCTGAAACTGCATAAATGTGTAACAGTGGCACTGTGACACATAATCAATTTGTGTTTGTGGTTTCTAAGGAAAACACAGTTTAGATTTAGGTGTTTAAAAAGGAAAAACATCCTGAAATTCTAAAATTGAAGTTTCAGCACTCCTGGGATTAATGTTAGGCATGTGTTTTGCTGGATCCGGCCATAGAGATCAGCACTTTTCAAGATCTGAGAGCTCTTTCATCCTGCAGCTAAGCTATATATAGATACATATTTTCTAAAAAAAAATCAGGTAGAATCTTTAAAAAAGTTTTACAACCCATCCACAAATTCCCCCCAACTAGTTTTAGTTGTGCTCCCCAGTATTATAGGGGGGAAATGGGATGATATCATTTCTGGCCTGTCATCACAACACAGACTTCATGTTTGATTTTTAAAGAGGGTTGGACTGTGAGAAGGTATCCGGTGCAATCCATATCAGGTCTTGAGGGTCTTCACCTTGTGTTTGATTTGGCAAGTGACAGTTTGGGAGTGCTGCTAGTATACCATGCACCTACCTGTGCAGCAGCCTCCCTACATGCTCTGGCAGAGGTGGTGTCGGTGGTGGTGTTGAGGTCCCCAAAGTCAGTAGTCTTGGGGGACTTCAACATTCACACCGACGCTGCCCTTGTGGGAGCAGAGCATGAGTTCATGGCTGCCATGGCAACCATGGACCTGTCCCAGAGAGTTATCGGCCTGAGACATCAGGGGGGACATACCTTAGACCTTGAGTTTTGCACCGGCTTTGAGGCGGGTGTTCTGTTAGTGGGGGAGTTATCAGCTGTGTCCCTGTCATGGATGGACCATTACCTCCTGCAGACCTTGCTCCTGGTGCATGTTTGCCCCCGGAAGGGTGCAGAACTGATTTGGATGGTTTGCCCTCAGAGGCTTATGGAACCAGATTGGTTCCGGAAGGCTCTGGGTGAGTTTCCCTCTGACCTTGACAACTGTTACATCAATGACCTCATCTTGTTATGGAATACCTTGCTGACTGAGGCCATTGATCGGACAGCTCCTAGGTGTCTGCTGCCCAGGTGACAGTTCCGCCAGGCATTTGGTGGGGGAGATAGGTAAGGGGGTGGAGGGTTTTTTGGGGTATGGGGTTATTAATTTTTCCTCCTTTTAGTTGATTTAATTGTTGTTTTTATGTTGTTGTTTTTATGAATTGTAAGCCACCCAGAGCTGCCTGTGGCAGGAGGGGTGGGGTAGTAAAAGTTTGAAAATAAATAAATAAAATAAATAAATACAATGTTTATTTATTTTATTTATTTATTTTATAGATTTGTATCCCGCCCCCTCCTGCAACGCCCATTGTACAATACCCATTGTGTTCCATGAATACTAGCTCTTTCTTTTTCTATGTCTTTTTCCCTCCTATATGACTACTTTTCCTTTTCTTTTTTAATATAGGACTTCAATATTGCCCAATATCAGGATTTTTCTAGTCAGAATCACATTTTTCTGCCCATGGAACAGCTCCTGTAGATAACATGACCTCCATCCCCCACTGAAGTCAATTCTATTCCACTGGCTGAGTGTGCTTGGCATCCTGCAGTTAGTGATCAACAGCTTACAGAGTTAGACCCCACATTTTTAACCTCTGAAGGTGCCCTTACTTGAATTCTGTTCAGTTGTCTGCAGTTTCTTGCAATTTAGTGTCATCTGCAAATGTAATTAGTTTACTAATTAGTTAATGTGCTATTTAACCCCCTTTTACATCATTAATAAAGATATTAAGTGAGATCTACGGATACACACATCCCAACTCAATTAATACTGTCATTTATCATCATTATGCATTGTCTGTGGTACTTTAGCCAGATTTCAATTACTAGATGAGGCAGTGTCATGATTACTGGGGCAGCATGTTTTTTTTTTTTCTAATTACCTATGGTGTGGTTATTCTGTCAGTTGTGCAAGCAGCTGTCACAAGAGTCAAGTGACTTGAGGAGAGATGATGGATTGGGACAATCTGAGGGGAAGCAATAGAGGAATTGGCAAACAAAGATGTCACTATGGGAGTAAAGAGAAAGACTAAAGGAAAATGGGACTGGGAACAAGCAAGAAGGTGAATATGAAAGTCATGACAAAGACATTGGAATGAATATGCTACTTTTTAAGGAAGACCAAGTGTGAGACATAAATGCAAGATATCAATGGGAAAATGTTAGATGTCATACAAACTGTAGGGATAAATAGGTATTCTTTAGATTTATTGCTGAATAATGATTATTATGATGCCCAGACTCCTTCATAAACACCAGTGTATTTTAAAGTGTGTACATTTAAAATCCAATTCACGTATCAGAGGGCTGTATAGGAAAATCCCCAACTTGTGTGTTCGTATTCTTAGTGCACATTCCTTATGAACTGTAGATCCAGATGACCTCCTCAGAGCGTATCACAGGCAATGTTGAGAACCAGTGGCCACCAATACCTAAGTGGCTTGTATCCAGCATTAACACAAAAATATCTTACGTTATATAAAAGTGACAAATTATAGCACTATACATTTCTATAATACCTTTTAAGAGAGTGTCTCTCAATGCACTTTGCAAACGTTCATAACTTAAGCCTTATTATGCCCCTGTAGTCTTAGTCTCGTTTTACAGATTCAGGACACTGAAGGATAGAGCAGTTAGATGATCTTGCCAAAGGCATTGGTCGCACATCAAAGTTGGGGTACAACTATTTATTTGTTTTATTTATTTCAATGCTTAATATCGTGCCCCATCCTGCCATTCGGCAGCTCGGGACAGCTTACAATTACAAATAAAACATAAAATCACAGTAAAACCCAATACAAATACACAATAAGGGCTCAAGGATAAAAAGATTTTTAAAAAGCCCCCCACCTCACCCACTACCCATCTCCCTCACCAAGCGCCTGGAGAAACAGCCAGGTCTCATGCTTCCTGCAGAAGGAATGTCCGGGAACAAGCAGGCTTCCGCCGGGAGAGAATTCCACAGCCATAGAGCTGCCACTGAGAACACCCGCTCCATCAAGGAGGGCACCCCCAGCCAACCACAAGGGCCAATCCAGGACTTAGGGCAGGGGGTGGGGAATGTGAGGGGGTCCTGCAGATAGGTGGGGCCCAGACCATGTAGGGCTTTATAGGTAAGAACCAACACCTTGAATCGGGCCCAGAAGACTATAGGCAGCCAGTGCAGAGAATGGAGCACCAGTGTTATATGCTCGCAGTGATCCGTCCCTGTAAGGAGATGGGCTGCCACGTTCTGCACAAGCTGAAGTCTCTGAACTGTCACCAAGGGTAGCCCCACACAGAGCGTGTTACAGTAGTCTAGTCTTGAGGTGATGAAGGCATGGATGATGGTGGCACGGTCGGAGTCCGAGACATACAGCCGAAGTCATCACACTAAATGTAACCGACAAAATGTGCTCCTTGCCACAGCCACCACATGAACATCCAGGTGGACCTGCGAATCAAGGAGCACTCCCAAACTCCAAACCGGAAGGGACAAACCCCATCAATGATGGGGACTTCCAACGCCCCAGTCTCACCCACCAGCATCACCTCAGTCTTGTCAGTATTCAACCTCAGGCAGCTCACCCTCATTTAATTCCCCCACAGCCGCCAAGCATTGAGAAGCACCGAGACTGCTTGGCCTGGGTCATCTGAAAATGAGAGGTAAAGTTGGGTGTCATCAGCACACCAAACCTCCTCACGACCTCACTGAAAGGTTGCATATACACGTTGAACAGGAGAGGGGACAGAATAGATCCTTGCAGAACTCCATACATGAGATCCTGGGGGGATGAAGAATAGTCCTCCAATACCACTCGCTGAGTTCTCCCAGCCAGGAAAGAGCAGAACCATTCAAGAACAATTCCACCCACCCTGACATGGTCCTGCAAATGGTTCACCAACATCTCATGATCAACAGTGTCAAAAGCAGCTGAAAGATCTAACAAAATCAGTAGTTGACTGACCCTGGTCTAACTCACAGTGAAGGTCGTTGACCAAGGCCACAAGCGCAATTTCAGTGCCATAACCTGGGCAAAAGTCAGACTGCGAGGGATCCTGATGCGATCCAGATGCCCCTGAAGCTGCTGAGCCACCAGCCGTTCAATAACCTTCCCTAAAAAGTGAAGGTTAGATACTGGCCGATAGCTGGCAAGGGGGTCAACGTCAAGCGATGCCTTCTTAAGCGGAGGCCTCACCACAGCCTCCCTGAGGCACCCTGGAACTCTGCCGTCCCAAAGAGACGCACTGACCACCACCACCAGCAATGGCCCCAATGTTTCCCAGCTGGCTTTAACCAGCCAGGACAGGCATGGGTTCAGTTCACAAGTTGTGGCTCTAACGGCCCCAAACACATCCTCTGCATCAAGCAGCTGAAACCCACTGAAACTGATCCCACAAAACTGGACAAGCCAGGGCATCCATAACCTCTGGTTCTCCTACCATATCAAATGCAACGTCGAAGTCATGGTGAATGCGAGCAATTTTATCTGCAAAATAATGCATTGTGAAATCTATAATGACCTCTATAATGCTACCATATTTACTGGCAGGGAAGGAGGATAAAGTTACGATAGCGGTGGGAAATTTTTTGCTCAGGGCCCTTCTTAGGAGGAGTCGAGCTGGCCCAGAGATCCCCCCAAGTGGAAACTTTTGATTGTTAAGGGTATTTATGATATATGTTTCCATTGTTGTTTTTGTATAATTTAATGTTGTATTCGGATGACTGTTTTGTGTTACGGCTTCGGCTAAACACTAATAAAACATTATTATTATTATTATTATTCGCAAAATAGTCAATAAATAAGACACAGTGAGCACTGGAAAACTCCAGTTCCAGGTAGAGACAGGACAAACAGACCAGCTCCTTCACCACCCGTAAAAGTTCCGCTGGACAAAACTTTGCAGATGCTAAACAGCATAGGTTTTCAAACTAACTCTATGCCACAACCTGTTGTCTTCAGCACGAGTACAGAACCACTGTCACTCTAGCCACTTCCCCTCCTGATTCAACCGCCACAGTTCCTCCGTAAACCATGGGGACCTGCACCACCAATGCTTGGGAAGCAGACACCTGGGGGCCGTCCAGTAAATGGCCTCGGCCAACAAGATGTTCCAGAAGACCACACGGTCATCAAGTGAATGGTCATTGAGGTTGGAGGGTAATTCCGCAAGAGCATTCCGGAACCTATCCAGTTCCATAAGTCTCCAGGGGCGAACCAACTGAATAGGCTCTGCACCCTTTCAGAGGCCAATGTGCGCCAGGAGACAGGCCCATAGGAAGTAATGATCTGTCCATGACAGAGGGACCAATGACACATCTCTCACCAATGCCTCACCTCAAAGCCGGTGCAAAACACCAAATCCAGAGTATGTCTCCCCACCCTCATAAGTCGGGCCACTTGTCACCTGAGACAGGCCCATGGTTGCCATGGCAGGCATGCACCACCCCTTTAAGACTGGTGTTGGCATATATATTGAAGTCCCCCAAGACCACCAGCCTTGAAGACTGCAAGACCACCTCTAACACCAGATCTGCTAAAGCATGCAGAGATGCTACAGTACAGGAGGGTGCCCGGTATACTAGCAGCAGTCCCAATCTGTCTCCAGCCAAATCAACCACAGGATGGAGACCCTGTATACCAGATAGAGTTTGCACCGGATACCTTGTAACACCTGAATACCTAAACACATGTATACCTAAAAATAATGGTTACAGACACCACCTCCCTGTCCCTCTGGCTGTGGTTGGTGCTTGATGGAGTACCCGGCTGGAACAAGGTCAGCCAAAACTGGTCTCAACTCAATGTCCATTCAGGTCTCTCTGATACATACAAGGTTGGCCGCCTGATCTAGGATCAACTCCTGGATCCTAGAAGATTTATTTACAACCAACCTCATGTTCAACAGCAGCAAAATGGGGCCAGGGGCCTTCCAGTCCCCAGCCACCTCACCAACTGCCTGGGGGCTAATGAGGGGGACAGGCACAAACCACCTCTCCCACCTTGGAGATGGTACATGATGCACAAACGAACCATAATTCCCCTGACCCATCACAACTCCAATGGCTGTGTTCCCCCTGGTTGCCCTCCCGGATCTCCCCCCTCCCCCATGCATGGATGCATCACCAGGCAGGTGAGGGAGATCCCCCACAGTTTTGGAAAAGGGACTGCATGCTCAGAATGGTCCGGTAGCCATTTGTGCACATGCAGTAATTTTTTAAAAATTTCTTTTTCTTTTTTCTAGGTGGTTTAAAAACGTATCCGTAATATAAATCTGTATTTAAATCAAAAAAATGTAAGGAAATGAAAAGAAAATGAGATTTCCCCAGTAGAACTACCCCTGGGTACAGAAACCATAGGTATATTTACCCTGCAATATCACCAAGGTGTGAATGCTTGGATGTATGTGGTTAGCTTCCAATCCACACACTCCCTCTCCGCAGCTGGTCACTCCTTATGAGCATACGTAATCTACTCACAAGTGATAATTACCACAAAATACCTTTCGTATTCTTTCTCTTTAAAAAAAAAGAAAAGAAAAAGAGTATTTTAGGGTGAGGTTGTTTCAAAACATGCTCCAGCAACATTTGGTTTTATTTAAAAGAGGGCTCTTATATGATACCCAAAATCCCACCCAAATATTTTTTTCCCTAGAGCAATGGTGACCTTGTAGGGAGTGGGGACCTTACTAACAGGACAATCATCACCATTAAAGTCAATGAGAATTTTGCCATTGGCAAAACTGTACACTAAGAAGGAGGACTGCACACTAAAGAATTAAATGTTAGCACTGTTTACAAGACACCCCATTTGCTAAACAGTAAGGAAGTGGGTTTAAGTTCCCGTTTTCTCCACAGATAATTCTGCAGAACCTGCTACTCTGTGAGGTCATTTTCTACACCGTGTACTATGTGGTCCTATGCATTTGCTTCAAAGCATTCAGGTAAGAATTTCTTAAAGTCATAATGTTTATGATTAACCATTTGTTATGTTGGAACAGTGCAGAGAAGATGAAAAAGATTAGAATATATCTTCAGTTATACTGCAATTAAAACAATATAGGCCCTTTTTACACAGACACTAACACCGCTAAAATGGGTGTTACATTTTATTATACATGGTACAGGACAACACTGCAGCCCTGCAACATGGACCCTTTTCACACGAGATGCCTCCACCCAGTTTCTCTGGGTGGAGGCGTCTGTGTAAACACTAGTGGTGGGACCCTGGGCCCATTACCGGATTTACCGGTTACCGGTTCTACGAAAACCGGATTCCCGGATTAAATCCGGTATACCGGTACCGGTTTTATTTCATTGGTTTCAATGNTCATGAACAGATGTGTGTCCAGCTGGGCTTTGAAAACACCTAAGGGAGGAGAGGCAGACTGGTTCCCAGAAATGGTCCACGCCTAGTGGCAGCAGCACAAACAAAGGAACAGAGAGGCCCAAAAGCCTTTCAAGGGAGGTGGTGAGGTCCAGTAGCACAGGAGATGGGGAGAAACCCAGAGGTGTCCTGCACCTGGCAGAAGAAGTACTACTGGGGAAGCGGTACCCAGAAGCAGTCTGGAACCCAGCTACAGTGCAGGGAACTTTGGAAGCGTGGAGGGGCAGGAAGGTATTGGGTTGGAATTCTGGATCCACCAAGATCTGATATTGCTGGTATCTAGCGGTACCGGTTTTAAAACTGAGATCCAGTAATCCTGACTGTACCAGTTTTTTGCATTGGTCTTGGATCTTGGTTTTTTAAAAATGATTTTGTGGCAGTTGGGCACTGTTTTTTGTTTGTTTGTTTTTTTGCCCTTGTTGTCCCTCCCTGCCCCCTCCCTGTGGTGCAAAGTGTTACATTTGGTGCTTTTTTTTTTAACCCTGCCTTGGATTGGTTGCCTTTTTTGAAAATCAAAAAGGCATCCAATCCTGAAGGTTTCCTATTCCTAAGATTTTTTAGAGGGGTAGGGATGTGACTAGTGGGTGGGCACTTGGCTGGCTTGAATGGCCAATAGTAATGTAGGATTTTTTTTCTCCTACTGGGACCTTCTGGACCTTGGGCTTGGGAAGCCATTCTACAGCAGCTTTGGAATCTGAAAGGACTCCAAGACTGCTGGAGGCATGCAAGCGTGCAACTGTTGGTAAGTAAAGTTAATAAGTTATGGGTTCCTTTGAGGTTTTGTGGGATTAGTTACAGGACCCGCTGGTGCCCCTTAGAAAGGGAAGGAGGGAAAATGGAATGGGGACCTAGTCTCTGGGATCCTGGGCAGGCGGGGCTGCATGCATGCAGTGTGGCCAGGCCATGGCAAGCAAACAAGCAAGAAGTGCCTGGAGGTGGCAGAGGCTTTTGAAGCACCAATGGGGGAGGGAGGGAATGTGACTGTGTGCCAGCCAGGGTTGTCATGTTGTGTGACACATCTTGTGCCATCCATCTGTAGTTTTGGGGTGAGGGGTGCCCCAGTTGCCAGACCAAGTGGGAGGAGCATGCAGGCTTGCTTGTTGAGGTTTTTTGAAGCCCTGACAATGGGGGAGGGGGAAAATGTGACTGTGTGCTAGCCAGGGTTGTCATGTTGTGTTGTGTGACCCATCTTGTGCCATCTGAGGTTGTGACAGGTTGAATTTTTAAATTTTCTTTTCAAAACCCAAGCCACCAGAGTGCCTTGGTGATGTGACTGTGTGTCAGGATCCCAGCCCCCACCAACGCCGCCACGCCACCCCTGCCGGGGTCCGGGGATTCCCCCATTGCGGCAGAGCCGCCACCACAGCTCACCCCCCGCCAGCGGGAAAACCTTCCTCCCCGCAATAGGGAGCCCCCGACAGAGAGCCGCTCAGACAAACCCCAGGACGCCGCAGGGCCGCTCTCCGGCCGGCGCACAGAGGGCGGAGCCACGCCCGAAGCAACCACGCCCCCTACGCTGCGTCGCTCAGCGCGGCTCAGCCAACGCCCCACGCTGGGGAATAAAAGCCCGATGCAGGGCTAGAGACAAACGCTGGTGATCGAGCCTTTGTGCCGTGAGACTGGCCCCCTTGTAGTTCCCGCTTGGAGTGCGAAACTTGTAGCTTGTCTTTGTCTGCCTGCCTGCCTGCCTGCCTGTCTGTAAGCTTGAAGGAGTGAGTGAGGTGCCTGAGAGTGTGAGTGCTTGTGTAACCATATCAGTGAAGGTAAGAGCGTTTCCTCTGTGGTGTCAGGGGAGCACCCCCCCCGGGGCCCTTCCCTGGAGTGTAAGCCCTATCCTGCTGCCCCCCCTGCCTGGGACTCTTGCACCCCCGCTACCCACGACTCGCACCCCCTCGCCCGGGCCCCCTCCTATACCCGTGTGTGTGTGGCTCCCGTGGCAAACCAGGCATGTGACCACCCAGATGCCCGATGATGAAACAGGCTGGGGACTACGCATCCTGCTAGCCCTATTCCACCCTGAGGGCTTGTTTTTCGTGCATAGCCTTGCCACTTCCCCTTTCCTGGTGAAAGTGCGTGTGCTCCCCCTTGTGAGTACCTCCCCCAGGGTCACCCCCTGCCCCTGGGGGCCTCCATTCCCCACAGAGGCATCTCGTGTGAAAAGGGCCCGTGTTGCAGGGCTGCAGTGTTGCCCTGTACCATGTATAATAAAATGTAACACCCATTTTAACGGTGTTAGAGTGTCTGTGTAAAAAGGGCCATAGTATTAAAGCTAAAAAACCCACACCCCACAACCCTTAAAGGTGCTTGAATCTGCATTTAGATGTGCAAAACTGCGCTTAAGCTGTATTACTTCATCAAATCATAGATCATTTCAAACCACACATTAAATAAGAGCAGAAATCACAGATCTTGAAGGCAAAACCATTAAGCGTAATGGCATCAGGATATGGAATCTTGTTAAAAAAAAAACATTAAAAAAAACAAAACACCTCTCCATCAAAAACTACTATACTTGGAATTCTATTTAAAAGAGCTCAAAGTATAAATTCCAAGATCTAATTAATTCATAGTTTGTGACTTTGTATGAATAACTTTCCAAATAATCTTTGATTTTTTTAAAAATCTTCACAGGTTGCAAATGTTGGATGGATTGGAACCTTTTGATTTTAAGACAGGCCCCTCATGGATCAATCCATATTACTTAGGTATTTGATTCTCCTTCTTTGCTTTTGAGGAACCAAAGAAGTAGACTGCCTCTGGAAATAAACTTGCATTTTCCATGTATAAGTACATAGTTTGACATGAATATTTTAAATGTTTTAGATATAGTGCATTTTATTTCTTCGATCATTTCCCCATAGTTCTTTATGAAGCTGCCATTTATAAAGCAAATGTGTTAATTAGGTAATCCTCATTTCTGTACCTCTTACACTTTGCTAAGTTCTCTCCTTCTAAGCTTGCATCTCTCAATCAGATTCAGAGTTCTAAAAACATTTTTAAAAGAAATAATATTTTTTTAGTTTTCCATGCAGTTAAGTCTTTTGAATAATGGTATTTAACTAATCATATTGCTACAGCAAACTTTCCTGTCGCATTTAGCTAACCCAGATTCAAACGTGGCTTTATTAAGGCCCTTTTTACACAGATGGAGGTGGGTGGGGGGATGGATGGGTGTTTTGCTGCAGTGGGTGGAGGTGGGGTGTGTCTGTTTACATAGACATCCCCCCCCACCTCCACCCTCCTCCACCCACGGAGTCCTCTCTGGTTTTCCGGACTCAGTGGGTGGAGATAGGTGTGCAATGGGTGGAGGTGGGTGTTGCGCGAAAGGTGGAGGTGGGTGTCCAAATGGGTGAATACCGAGTGGACACCCATCCTCCCACCCACCCACTACCGACCGTATACATAGACAGTCCCCCCCGCACACTCGCCCAGTGAGGGGGTGGGGTGGGGTGTCCATGTAAAAATGGCTTAATATTAAAATGGCCAAATTTGATTAGTGCTCTTAACTCCAGCTATTATTGATTTTCTAAAGAAAAGGTGGCAGCTATCAAGAAGCAGCCACTCCAGCCCCAGGACCCACCATCAGGGTTCTGGGGCCTATGTTACAGGCAGGGAGGGCTGTTGTTTCACTTCATCCAGAAGCTGCCACTCCTGTCCAAGGACCCACCGTCAGGGTTCTGGGGCCGTCATTCCGCTCACAGGGAGCCGTCATTCCACCACATCAAGAAACAGCCAGCCACTCCAGCTCCACTGTCAGGGTTCTGGGTCCTACATTCCAGGAAGGGAGGGCTGTCATTCCACTTCACTGTCTGCCAATGCTCCACCGATGCCAGCCAGCCTACGTTCCAGGCAGGGAGGGCTGTCTTTTCACTTCATCCAGAAGCTGCCACTCCAGTCCCAGGACCCACTGTCAGCGTTCTGGGGCTGTCATTCCACTCACAGGGAGCCGTCATTCCAGCTCATCAAGAAACAGCCAGCCACTTCAGCTCCAGGACCCGCCGTCAGGGTTCTGGGGCCTACGTTCCAGGCAGGGAGGGCTGTCATTTCACGTCATCCAGAAGCTGCCACTCCAGTCCCAGGACCCACCATCAGGGTTCTGGGGCTGTCATTCCAGTCACAGGGAGCCATCATTCCACTGCATCAAGAAACAGCCAGCCACTCCCACTCCCAGACCCACCGTCAGGGTTCTGGGGCCTACGTTCCAGGCAGGGAGGGCTGTCGTTCCACTTCAATGTCTGCAAATGCTCCACCGATGCCAGCCAGCCTGCAACACCTGGCCAAGTAGGGGTGCCAGCCACCGAGCCCTAGCCAGGCCTCTGTCGCTGCTCCACTGATGTCAGCCAGCCTGCAACGCTCAGCCAAGTAGGGGTGCCAGTTGCAATTACTGTGCCCTGGTAATTCAATGTCTGCTGCTGCTGCTGCTGGTACTGCATGTCAGCCATTTGCTCCTCCCTCTTGTAGACAGGCATAGCTCAGATGAGTGCGCCGGTGGGCAGGGGCTGGGTGTCCACAAGATTCACCACCAGGCAAGGCTTGACCAATTTGCAGTAGAGCTTCTTGAGATCGGTCGAGTATGATGCCAGCCTGCAACGCCCGGCCAAGTAGGGGCACCAGCCACCAAGCCCTGGCCGGGCCTCTGCCGCTGCTCCACTGATGCCTGGAAGCCTGCAATGCCTGACCTCTGCTGCTGCTGCTGCTGAGTCTCAGACGGTCAGCCATGCCCTGGCCCCCACGGGCACCCCTGGGGGCCAAGTGCCAAGCCTGCCTGCCTGGGCAACCCAGGGTGCCAAGCCCCAAGCATTCCCGGTCTCTGCGGTGGCTGCTGCTGCTGCTGTCTCCGATGGCCTGCCATGCCCCCATGGGCCCCCCTGGAGCACCCCAAGCCTCCAGGTGGGACCGAACTTTCAGAACATTCAGGGGGGTCCGAATTCCGTGGGACCGAACCCACGAACCCAAACTAAATTTTTAGCTCGAACGTCCAAACAGCCGAACTCCGGTTTGTTCGCACATCCCTATTCATTACTACTAGTAGTAGTCATTTCTATTGTGCTACTAGGCATACAGAATGCTTTAAAGTCACAGATTTTCAGAGACAGTACCCTGCCCAGTGGGCTTACAATCTAAGGCCCTTTTCGCACGGGTGCGTGGGGGGGGAATAGGGAGATGGCACAGAGGGTGTGTGGTATGTGGGGGTGCATTTCCACAGACACCTACCCACCTCTACCTATCTGAACGCATGGAGCAACTGGAATTGGTGCCGGCTGCTCCATGCATGGGTGATGGGTGGAGGTGGGTGGAGTGCAGGAGTGCACATGCACTCCCACCTCTCGCCTGTGGTGTTCTCATGGGTACCCACCCATCCCCTCCGTACCCATCATGGCGTTCACACGGGTGCCCCACACACACGTGTGAGGGGGGTGTCTGTGTGAAAAAGGGCTTTGATAGAGAAGGATGAGGGGAACCCACAAACATACAGTCCCATTTTACAGATGGGGATCTGGGACTGAGAGGTTTTGACTTGCCCAAGGCCACCCAGTGAGTTTATTGGCTAGGGCAAGATTCAAACCCTGGTCTCCCAGGTCCAACACCTTACCCACTACACCACACTGGCTCTCATCTTAGAAAGGAGAGACTACTAAGGGAAATTTATTTAATATTTTTGTGAACACAGTTATACTGTTGGCAATGGGTTCTTGTATGTTATGTGAAAATGTACTTTTTTGTTGTTAGTGTTTAGACTACTGCCTGATGATTTCATCTAGTATCCCCTAAATTTTATCTTTTGAGAAAGTGTAAATAACTGTTTCCTATTTGCTTTCTCTACACAATTAATGATTTAATCTCTGGGGAGTGAACAGAAGTGCAATTCTGGAGTAGCCACCTCCGCAAAGTTCCTGCTCCTTTGCCCTGCTGGGTGCCTCCCTGCAGTTAACTGCAAGTGTCCTAACATGATGCATCATCTCTATTTCTATGACAGGGAGCTTTATAGCTCCAGAATTCAGCTCCCTTTTGCTCCTCCACCAGTGAGTGCAGGAATTTCACAATTTTACAAACTGCAGGTGATTTCAGTTTCCATGCAGTCCAGGAGACCCTAATTATGTACCACACTGAAGAGAGCAATAGGTACAGCATTACAATCTTGATCCTGCATCATTAGTTAATAGGATTTTTACCATTCAGTGGGTTCAGAATCAACAAGCCTTATAGAGATGAGCTGGACGGTCAACTGCTCCATAAAGAATTGCAGCTTCTCAGGGCAGCATTTAAGTAGTTACATTTAAAATAGTTTGCTTCAGAAATTACTGACAATGTAGCATATACACTATGGAGTTGGTAACATGTCACATGGGAGACAGCCCATGTTTACTATGCTATCTGCTGTGTAAAGAGAGACCACTAATTGTATAAGGCATGATGAGTTCCACTGCTTCACTGAAACGTTCAGCCTCAGTTTCTGCTCCATAGAGGACACAATACTGTGCAGCAGGAGACAAAAAAGAGAATGTGGAACTTTCCTATCAGGAGACCTCGCTAGCCACATAATGCTGTGTACAGACGGAAGAATTTACGCTGAGATCAATACTAAAAAATGTTGACATCTGAAAATGACTTAATATTTAGCATAAAGTGAACTGAGAATTTACGTCCAGTTCTGTGTTGCACCTGCTCATGATAAAGCAGACGTGTGGGTGGCAGGGTGGCTCTCCGACCCAGCCCAGGGTGAGAAACAGCAACCCCCTCTCTACGGGTCAGGGAGGGGCACTAAATACACATGCCCATGGCCAGAGAGCTGGCCTGCTGCCCTCACACCCCAGGTAGGGCAGGGAGCTCAACAAGCATGTGGACGCTCGCCCATGTCCTGCTCCCAGTGCCCCACTCCTGCCATGACAGACAGTCATGGTGGTAAGCCAAGGGGCCAGCTGGTAGCTGGCCATGGTGGGCCACACCCCGTGAGGGTGGAGGGGCTGAACAAATGTGCTGATCCTCTGTGGCCCACATTGGCCCATGAGGGCGGCCCTTGGCTAAAGATGCGTGCCCCGGATCAGGCCAAGGACACATTCCAGGTCAGCTCCTATTCAGTCACCCCAGGTCAGAAGCAGGCTCACATATGGCGGCGCGTGAACACATGTGCTTGTGGGTCTCAGGCCACAGTGGGCTACCACCGTGTCTGTTAACACCCATAGAGTATGGGTAATTTCAGACGTTACGCACTCCCGGGTCACCACAGTGGATTCCCAACAGTGGCGAGCTGGCTAACCTCCCGCCCCCATGGTCCAGGACAGCCCCGAACAGATGTGACATGGGCGGGACCACGGCCCGGGGCAGCGCAACAGACATTACACCGATTCTGGGACGTGGTCAGAACACCCAGAAGACACCAGGGAGGGGCGGGAGGCAGACATGGCCGACTGAGGGCAAAGGAAGTCAAAAGCGCCTAAAGGAAATGCCCACACAAGGGAAACGGGAAGGGAGGGAGGAGGGAGAAGAACAGCCGAGGTGGCACACAGAACAGGCACAGGGAATCCAAGGACACAGCAGAACACAAAATACAAGCACATGCCCGGGCGCAAACACACCCGAACAGGAAAGGAAGGAAGGGGGGGGGGAGCACACTGGAATGACCAACACACACAGCACAGCGGACAAAGGGGGGGGGGGAGCCCTGGGCCACGGAAGCAGAGGGGACCGGCCTGGGGACAGAACGGGACACAGGGAACGGCAACCAGAACCCCACCAACAGCACAGTTGGAAAGGGCCACCCAACAGCAACACAGACAGCCCAAGGCACGGGGGTCCCCACAGGGACAGAGCAATGTCACAGGGGGAGGGCAAACATGTAGGGAATGGCACCGGAGCAGTCTGAGGCAGGTCCAGGAGGCAGGCAGGGATCCCCGAGCCGGTGCAAAGGCGCAGACGGGCATGGAGGTGAGCTGGCACAAATGCGCTGAACAGGCAAAAAAACAACTGCCGGAGGTCACTGGGAGGTGCAGTTCGGGGGCCCCAGACCTGCACAGTCATAGAGACACCCGGGGGGGGGGGGAGGTCCGGGCCACGGGCACAGGTGAGCGAGCAGCCAGACAAAGAATGACAACACCAGCCGGAGAGCCGGTAGCTGGCTCAGAGAGCAGGACACAGCCACAGGAGGAGCCGGCCATGGAGGGTAACACCACAGGCAGCGAGGGCCAGGGGGTGCCCAAGGAGGGGGCCCAGAGACACAGGCAAGGGTCACAGAACCAATGGAGCCAGCTGGAACAGCAGTGAGCCTGGGACAGCATGGAGAGAATGGAAAGCGACCCAAGGCGGCATGGGGGAGGCAGGAGCACATGGCGTGGCCGGCATCCAGGGCTCCAAAGACACAGGTGGCCTCACAGCCAGCTGCAGTGGGTCACGAAGGGGCCCAGGGTGGGGTGGCCCACCAGATGCACATAGTGGGGCCACTGAAGCATGCCCCAACAGTAGCCCAGCGCAGACATGTGGTGGGCGATGAGGTAGGTGGCCTTGAATGGATCCTGCACAGTGAGCCCCACCTGAACATCAACACGGGACCACACACCAGCCAGCGCCACCAGCTCCACTCCGGTGAGCTCTGATAAGCCATAGTCAGCAGCAGGGGGCCATGGAAGGTGCCCGAGCTCCAACAGGTGGTGATACACCACCCCACGCGACTACTGGTACCCACAGGCCTCGTGGACACAGCCAAAGAAGGAAACAGCCAGGGCAGGGCTCCCCTCCACCAGACAGGTCATGTAGGCTGCACACCAAGAGGGCTGACGGTCTCAGCCGTGGACCACCTCATGTGTGAGCACCACATCTTCAGAATGCGCCCATCGGGAAAGAGACAGAGCCCCAGCACCTCGACATGAAACCAGCACTTGCGAGCGCTGGCCTCATAGTCAAAGTAGTGAAGGCTGGAGCTCATACTCACATAGGCACCTGAGAGGGTATTTGGGCAGCACAGGAGCAGTTGCACGGCCTGGGAATACCACAGGTCACACAGGGTCTTGGTCTCGCAGAAAGTCTAGTTATGGGGGGCGCCAGGCGTTGCGGGGCATGGAAGCCCTGGGGAAACACTGCTGGCCATGGTCCAGCAAGCAGTGGGTATTAACAACAAGGGAAGCGAGGCCCTACAGTCCCAGGTGGGATGGGAAGGGAAGCTGGGGAGCTCCAAGGACATGCAATAAGACCACAGGCTGCAACATGGGACGGCTAATGAGCGAGGCTAGGGGTGCAGACCCACCACAGCTGCAGGAACCGAGAGCACAGACAGTACAGCCAACACTGATAGCAGGGCAGTGATGACAACAGGCAGCTAACACTGATAGCAGGGAGGTGATGACAACAGGCAAGCAGCTACGGACCGCACGCCTGGGCGCATGAGGGCCCAGGGCATGAGCCCCTGTGCCAGGAGTGCAGGTGCGCTCAGGGGGCCAACCCAACAGCCGTGCACCAGCCGCCTAGCCACCGCTGGGGTGGCCAGGCGCGGGGGTGAGCACAGGTTCTCAGGGGCGCACCGCACAGGTGCAAGGGCAGGGCAAGGAGCTGGGACGGGACCGGCCCCCGAGCTATGGAGGCGTGCGCTGGACCACACCAGGGACACAGTCCGCCATGGATGTGGGATGAAGGGGCGCTTGCGGGATGCACCTGGCCATCTGCACGGAGTGGTTCCAGGCACACACAGACCTCATGCGCATCTCCACAGATGCGATCCACCTAACTGCCCGCATATGGGTGTGCATGCCTGAGAGCGCTGCGGCCACCCGGCACTCCCAACACAGGTGCAGGCACTCCCTGGCCAGGCTCAGGGCCCTGTGGGTGTCCAGAACATACCAACAGGCCCTCCACTGCACCCAAGAGCAGCCAGCAGCACTCCACGAGGCCGCTGGCCAACAACAGTGGAGTAGGGAGGCCATGGAACGCGCAGCTATGCTCGCTATGCTCGTTGAATGGCAGATCTGGGTCACTGAGCGGGCACAGGGGTGGTGGGTAGGGGCCCTGGCCCGTTGGGATGAAACCACCTGGAGGGCGCACTTCAGGATGGACAGGCAATGCCTCCTGCGACTTGCAGAGCTGTTGATGCCCTAGCTGGAGCGGCAACACACCCCCATGCAGGCCTCCATTCCCATGGTCCAGCACGTGGCCATAGCAGTCTGGGCCCTGGCAACACTCGATTCCTGCCGGTCCGTGTTTCAGCACTTCGGTGTTGGGGTGAGCACTGTCACCGGTATCCTGAAGGACTTCTGCGAGACTGTGGAGGGAGTGCTCCTGGACCGTGCAATCCAACTCATGGACCAGGAGGCTGTGATGTCCTGCTTCACATCTGGCAGCTTCCCCAACTGCCTGGGCACCGTGGACAGCACCCACATTGAGATCCTCTGCCCCTCCAATGCGGTGGCTGCAGAATACGTCAACCGGCACAGGTACCATTCCCTGCAGCTCCAGGCGGTAGTGGACCACTGGGGCTGGTTCATCGACATCTACACTGGCCACTCCAGCTGCAGCCACAATGTCAGGATCCTGACCATCTCACCCCTCTATGCCCGGATGTACCGAGGGGACTTTGCGGACATGGGGATGACCAGGATTGATGGGGTTCTGATGCCCCCCTGCATCCCAGGGGACCTGGCCTATCCCCTCCTCCGATGGCTCATAAAGGCATACCGGGTCACCAGGAACCCCATGGAGGCACTCTACAATGCCCGCCTCTGTGCCTCCAGGACCGTGGTCGAGAGAGCCTTCGGTGCCCTCAAGCAGTGCTGGAGGTGCCTAGCAGCCCAACTGGACTACACGGTAGAGACCTCAGCCCTTGTGATCGGTGTCTGCTGTGTACTGCACAATGTGTGCGAGACCGATGGGGCTGCCCTTGAGTTTCCCGTGCCCCGGCGTCCACCCGGACCCGTGCTGCTCTACGTGAATGCTGATAACCTGAGGGAGTACTGCTATGCCAAGCGGATCCAAGCTGCCCTGGTGAGGCAGGTTTCCAGAGATGCCACCACCTGAGGCCTCTGCCCCCACCATCCTTGGTGGTCACCACCTGTACCTGGCCCACGCCTGCGGGTATCCCACTGGCCCCAACCACTGTACAGAGATGCTCAATAAAAAAGTTGGAGATCATTTCCATCCGTGCATTTATTGTGCAGTGAGCCCACGTGCCCCCTCCACAGTGCCCCCCCTTACCTCTTCCTTCACCCCCAACCCTAGAGATTCCTGGGCCAGACCTTGACCACCCTGTGGGTGGCATGGAGCTCTGAGAGCTTCCCTCACCCCCGCTGTCTGTGTCCCCAACCGTGTCCTGGGAGGCCTCCATTTCTGGGCTGGCCAGTGGGGTTGGGGTGGGGGCTGGCCCTGGTGCTGGAGGCCCACCCCCCCCGGGTGGCGGCTGTCTCTGGAGACCTGGTGGGACCGGGAGGCATATGCGCGGGCCCTGTGGGCGTGCCAGCGGCTGGGGCAGTGGAGGGGGCAGTGGGGGCGCTGCGGGGCCCAGCACTGGTGCAGGGGCCAACAGGATGCCTGGCGGAGCGGCTGCCATCATATATGCGCTCATGGTCCCCGCATGTAGCAGCAATGACGTGCCAATGTCGTGGGACCTGTCCATCTTGCATGAGTGCTCTGCCACCATCCTGTCTATGGCTTGCTCTAGCCACCTGAATGCCTCCACCTGCCTGTTGTGCTCCTGGTGCTCCTGCCTCCATTCCAGTTGCACCTCCGCCTGCAGCCTCCGGTCCCTGGCCTCCGCCTGATGCAGGGTCCTCTCCATGGCCACCTCCATGCAGTTGATGGCCGCTGTCATCCGCTCCCCCTGCTCAGCAGTAGTCCGGATGATTTCCTCTGCCGGATCCTCCCCCCTGCGCCGTACCCAAGTCCTGTGCTCCCGCATCTGCTGTGCCGGGGGCATGGGTGAGGCTGGTGGGGCCACTGCTGGTTGCCCTGTTGGAGTGCACAATGGGGTCTGTTAGTCCAGTTGACCACCCCTCAGGAGCACTCAGTAGCTATCCTGCTTGCCACGACGTGACACTTGAAAACAACAGAAGACAGCAGAATATATGCAATTTACGCAAACATTTTTATATATAAAGGTGTACTATATAATGATACACACAAAAAACCAATTACAATAAAAAAGTGCAAGAATGCCAGTGGTTTAAACTCAGAAAACCCCAACGAACAGCACATATATGACAATTCCTAAAAAGCAGTCATTACCACTGCTAGACTCATAAAATAAAGGCAAACGCGTTTCGGAATGAATCCTTCCTCAGTGCCCAATTCAATGAAAATAACCACCACTACAGGAGACTAGATACATACCAAATACATGAAATGAGAGAGACAAGACATAATCATGTGCAGTTTCACAACAAAG
>QEPC01001643.1:4475185-4491226 GCA_003113815.1 Sphenodon punctatus | reverse complement strand
GGGGGGGGGGGTATGTTGGCCCGTTCCCTGCCCTGGACCACAGTGCTCCCCACGAGCCATAGGGCGACTATGGAGCCCTTCATGTGTAGGATGCATTCCAGGGTGTCGTAGTAGGGGGCGGTTCATGCTCTGTGTCCAGACCACCAGCTATTGTCCTTTATCGCCTTGTACCCCCTCTTTAACTCCTTCACCTTGGAGCAGCATTGGGCCACTGCCTTGTGGTGACCTGCCGCCTTCATGTCCATCTCGACCACCTGTGGGCAAATAATAAATCCAAGGAACGCCACCATTGTCATGTGGAAGGAACACTTTTCCCGTTTACAGAACAGTCTATGCTGCCGGAGGCGAGTCAATATGGAGCGAATGTGTTGCACATGTTCGGTGAACGTGGTGGAGTAAATCAAAATGTCGTAGAGATAGGCGACTACGTACGTGTCCAGCATATCTCGCAACACATCGATAATGAGATGCTAGAAGGTTGCCAATCCGAACGGCATCACAAGATATTCATAATGACCGTATCTCGTTTGGAAGACCGTCTTCCATTCATCCCCCTGGCGCACCCACAAAAAGTTGTATGCCCCACGGAGATCCAGCTTGGTAAATATTTTTGCCCCTTGAAACCGCTCTAACAGTTCGGGGATCAGGGTGAGTGCGTACCGATTCTTGATAGTGAGAGCATTCAGGCCCTGATAGTCTATACAAGGACGGAGCCTCCCGTCCTTCTTGGGAACAAAGAACAGAGGGGCCCCCGCCGGGGATGATGAGTGGCGAATAAATCCGTGCCGTAAGTTGTCAATGTAGTCCTTCAGGGTGTCCAATTCTGGCCCCGAGAGAGCATAGATCCGGCCATACGGGGGTTCAGTGTCTGGCAACAGCTCGATGGGGCAGTCATACGGCCGATGCGGCGGTAGGGTGGCCACTTCGTTCTTATCGAACACATCGGCAAGGTCCTGATACTGCCATGGGAGAGGGCCAGGCTCAGGGGTTGAGAGAGTCAGCATTCCCTGCTGGGGATTTGGTAGGATATAGGTCGAGCCACAGAAATCCGTCCGAAACTCCACTGTCCAGCTGGTCCAGTCTATTGTAGGGTTGTGGTGACACAGTCAGGGCATACCCAATACCACCGTGAACATAGGGGTGGCCACTATATCGAAGTGCAGCATCTCTTGGTGTCACCTGATGGTTACCTGGAGTCTGGCTGTCTGGGCCTTGAT
This sequence comes from Sphenodon punctatus, assembly GCA_003113815.1. Lineage (NCBI taxonomy): Eukaryota > Metazoa > Chordata > Lepidosauria > Sphenodontia > Sphenodontidae > Sphenodon > Sphenodon punctatus. Next base: position 4,490,009 of record QEPC01001643.1, on the reverse strand, counting down.
GGGTCCTGATGTCAACAGGGAACCATCTATGGTATGTACCGGCTCCGGAGGGACCCGTTGTGTACTGGGCAGCGCATAAAAATCCACCAAGCCTTGGTCTATAAAGTTTCCGGACGCTCCCGAATCGATGAGGGCCCAGACCACAAGACTCCATGTGTGGGACCCAACATGGTCGGTACCCGCAAGTGTCGAGCAGGGTATGAATTTGCGATGAAGATCTGGGGCTGCCAGCTTAGGGGTCTTTCCTGCACCCCCCTATAGTTCCCGGGGTCTGACTTTTCCCACCTCCTGTCTTATTGGTGGTAGCGAGGGGCAGTTGCAAACAAAATGCGAGGGCTGTCCACAGTAAAAGCACAGGCGAAGTTGCTGGCGGTTCTCTCGTTCTTCTGTGGTGAGGGGGCTCCGTAATGCTCCTAACTGCATGGGCTCCGGTTCCTCTGCTCGGCCACCCTCGCTCTGATTTGCCACTACTGGCAAGGGTCGGGTATCGGACCAGCGAAAGGGCTCGGAGCGCCGCTCCTTGCGCCGCTCCGTGAGGCGTTCAACAATCTGAAGGGCTAAGGTAACAATTCCCCCCCACGTATCCGGGAGGGTGGTAAAGGCCAGTTGATCTTTCAACTCATCATTCAAACCTCTCTGGAACATTACTCGGAGCACATGGTCAGTGCGGGTAATCAAATAAGGACAGTTCCTGCACAAACCCCTCATAATCGGTCAGTAGGGGGCTTTTCTTGACCAGCAGCGGCATAGCCCACTCCAGTGCATTCCCATCGAGCAGGCCAATAATGAAGGCTACCTTACGGGCATCAGTGTTGTAGGTGTTCGGTTGCACCGAAAAGGTAAGGTCACAAAGTGCCAGAAACCCGTTTAACAGTTGCCGGTCCCCAGCGAACTTGGTTATTATGGGACCCTTTGGCTCTCAGGAAGTGCCCCCTACTGCTCCCTGAGACTCCTTGGGAGGGGGCTGCACCGGGATGGCCAGTGGAGGTGCGGGTACGGCTGGGACTTCGGCCGCGACCTGTTACTCCCATAGATCCTTAACTTCCATCGTCCAGGATTGCACCACTCGTGTCAGCTCTGCCACTTCCATGGCTAGCTGATCCATAACGAGTACCACTCTCCACACAATAATAAGGGCCAAAGGGAAGAGGGGAGGGAAAAGGAGAGAAATATATGAGCTGGTGATACTGTCAGGTCTGGGGTAGGGCAAGGAACAAGGTGCGGGATACCACTCACCCACATATTCACCTGTCTGGAAACAAACCCTCAGGATAGGATTGGGCTGCTGGATTAGCAATCCGCTGCCTATATCATCATAGGGTATTCGGGGATAGCGCACACCTGGAGCCCGCCTCTGGGTATCCACACACACAGGGCCCAGGGAAGGGGTGGCGGAGCAGTGCGTGAGGCAAGGGGAAGGTGCCTGACCCCCAGGGAAAGGGGGGGAAGGGACAGGTCTTGCACCACCAGAAGGTTCCCAGGGAAGTGTCCTAACAAGGCTAAGGGCGCAGGCTTACCGGTTTGAATCCTGACACGCACGCACTCACTCACCCAGACAGTCCAAGCGCTCTGTAACCAGACACACCAACACTCCACACAAGAATAGGGACCAGCAAGGAGGCAATGAAGGGGGCCGGTATTACAGGCGTTGCAGCACTGATCACCAGCGCCGAGTCTGTTGCGCGCTGCTTTTATCCCCGCTGTGCTGCTGATGCTGCAGGCGCAGGGAGCGATGCAGCACTGGAAGTGAGGCTGAGGGTGGGGCCTTCCTGCGCCGTGGTGCCGGCGTGGTCTCGTCGGCACCTGTTAGTTGCAGGGATGTGTGTGTCTGATGTGTGCGCCTTCTGTAGGGGTGTCATGGACGGCTGCGGTGCTTCCCTACTGGGGGCTGAGACGGGGGTGTCCCCGAACGCCGGTAGGACCCTCGTGGGGGGGTGTTGAGAGCCCCGGGGGGGGGGCAGGTACTGTGCTTTGTGGGCCAGGTTCTGACAGCCCCATCTGGGGATGATTTTGTTTGCTTCTGGCTGGTGGTTGCTGTTCAGTCATTACTTTTTGTGATTTCCCGGTGGGAAATTGCTTTCACCACCCTTCCAGAGATGGTCTGGATCCGACTTCTGGAAGGGTGGTTGGCTTTATCCCTTACTGGTGATTGTCTGTGGTGAACTTCTGGAGAACGCTGATCAGACGTTCAGGGTTCTTTGGCCCAGCTGCGGGGTTGAGTGTGGTTCACCGTGGTTCACTGTGATCTCATAACATCTGAAATTACCCATTATCCTATAAGTGCTAATAGGAATATACTGCATATTTTTGAATAAAACTTGCCCTTGAATGCAGCTCTCCTTAAAAAGTGGCTGTTAACAGTTGTGGGATTGCTAATAGCTACCACCCCATGTTGAACTCTGTTTAAATTGTTCTCATAGTCTTCCTGTAATACAATTACTGTACAGTGTACACTTCAAACATACCAACACTTTTGGCACTTATCAGCCCCAGAATAAATTCAGCTAGAATGGGAAGATTAAGAGGAGAGAAAACTTGCTTTAGACTGCTTTTAGACATATGCGGCGAACATGCACATGTAAAATCACGCTGCATGTAAATATCCCGCATGTGGGATTTTAGACGTGATATTTTGTGCATTAAAGCCGGTCATGTGTTCTTTTAAAGCTGCAAATTAAATACCTCGATGTCGAGGTGTGTGTAAACGGACACACACACACCTCCACCCACCGCAGCAAAACACCCATCCCCCCACCCACCTCCGTTCATGTAAAAAGGCCCCTAATCTCTTAGAAGGATGGGAGCACCTTTTCCAAAGCCATGTATAAGTAAACATCCTCTGTTCATTTCCAGTTCTTTTAGTCTCACTGGAGATAACCTACTTTATTTGTGGACTGCTGTTTGTCCTGGTCGTGGAAGAATGGGTTTGGGATTATGGTCTAACTGTTACAGTTATTCATATCATCATAACTTCAGCTGGTAAGCATACAATTCAATCAGTACCCAATAAAATAAATTGAATACAGCTGGCTAAGTACCCTTCACAGGGCCACAATCTTGAAACAAGTTACTTGCAAGTAGTCCAAATGACTTCGGTGGGGCTACTCACAATAAACTGTGTTAACATTGCAGTTGTAATCATTATTGTCCTAATTCGGCCATTTCCTTCCTGTCAATTTAATTAATAAACAATAAAACTTTCATACATTTGATCATGTTACATGAATTTGTTACTGCCACTTACATAAGAAAAACATAAACAGTGCCATACTGGGTCAGATCATTGGTCCATTGAACCCAACTATCAGCCACCGCGGCCGCTTCTCGGCATGGCGGCTGTCTCGGACACTGAGAGGCCCCACCCCCCTTACCTCCACAGAGGCCGAAGTGACGCTGATGCAGCCACCCCCTTCTGGGGGCGCCGAGAACGTGGCAGGCGGCCCTAGAGCCTCCCAGGACGTCGCTGAGCCCTGCCCCGTTGCGGTGCTCCGCGCGCCTACAGGCACGCACGGGGGGTGGAGTTAGTACTTTAAATGCCAGCGCCGGAGAACAAGCGGCGCCGGTGAACAGAGCAAGACTGCCTGGAGAGACTGGCCCCCTTGAGAGATAAGTGTCTGTGTTTGTGAGTGCTTTAACTTGGATCATTAGCGCGGGTTGTCCTTCCCAGCTCCCTATCCTGACCCTCGTTCCTTTGTGTATCTGTGAGTGCCCAGTGTGTTTGTTCCTTGCGTGGATTCCCTGCCTCCCGTGACTCCCTCTGGTGAGTGGGTGATTGAGGGAGCCTGTGGGCTCGCATGAGTTCTGCCCCTCCCTGGGGCCCATACCTCTCCTTTCCTCCCAAGTGTGTACGCCCCGGAAGCCTCACCCCTCTGAACCTAGTCTCCTTCCCTGTGGAACCTGCACCTCCCTCACAGACCTTCCTCGCCTCCCCTTCCATGTGTGACAACCAAGAGAGTGAGCTCCCTTCCTTGCAGTTCAGTTTGCGCCCTATGATGATAGGGGTCCTTATTCCTGGTGCGTGAGCACATGGACGGACCCACATACTATCCTGACGGGCTTCCTTCCTCTGCAGCGCGTGAGCAGAGCTTCCTGGTGTGCTAGAAGTGTGTGTGGGTGGCGGTTCTTCCCCTTCCTATCCCCTCCCACTGACACCAGCACTCCGACTGTGGCCAATTTTGGTCGCTTTAAAGAAGTACCCAACAGGTCACAATGGGGCAATCCATTCCATACCCCTTATCATTTTTGTTGCCCTTCTCTGTACCTTTTCTATTTCTACTATATCTTTTTTGAGATGTGGCAACCAAATCTACCTGGCTAACAGCTGCTAATGGACCTATCCTCCAGAAACTTGTCCAACCCTTTCTTAAACCCAGCTATACTACTGGCCTTGACCACATTTTCTGGCAACAAATTCTACAACTTAATTATGCATGGAGTGAAAAAATACTTTCTTTTATTATTTGTTTTAAATCTGCTACCTATTAGTTTCATGGAGTGTCCCCTATATCTAGTACAATTTGAAAGGGTAAATAATCATTCCCTATTAACTTGTTCCACACCACTCATGATTTTATGAACTATCATATCCCCTCTCAGTCATCTCTTCTTCAAACTGAAAAGCCCCAACTTATCCAGCCTCTCTTGATAGCGTTCCATACTCCTTATCATTTCTGTTGTCCTCTCTGTACCTTTTCAATTTCTACTATGGTCCTTTTCACACAGATACTCTAACACTGATCAATCTGGGCAGGCGGAATTGTTATTGGGGGTGGGAGATGGGGTGGTTTACAGGTGCTTAGTAAATCTGTTGCTCTCCCTATGAGAAGGGGGGGGGCAATGGGATTGAGTTAGGGAGGGAGGGGCCAGCCCCCTTGATGTGAGGAAGGGGTACAACTCTTTTGAGAGGGAGGAGCATCCTCCTGTGAGAGCGGAAGATGGGGGGGTTGGAGAGCGAGGGTCTCCCTTGGGGGACTGGTGGGATGGCCTCAGGGGGTGGACCGTGGTGGTGTCCGCAGCCATAGGTGTTGTGATGGGCCGGGGTAATTATGGTCCTTCCAGGAGGCAAGTTAGATCTGTGAGATGGGACAGATGTTTAACATCTGTCCTGCTCAATGGCCCCTGGTCAGGTGGTGAGGTGATCATTAATCAGAGGACCCCTGACCTTGGTTTGATGCTGATAAATGTGAGGTCAGTTGCCAATAAGTCAACTACAGTCTGGGGGTGATCCTGGATCAGGTGGCCAACTTTGCGTGTATTACAGAGGCCTGGCTGGACACTTGTTCCAGCTGGGTACTGCATCCAGCATCAGCCGCAGCTCGAGGGATGGGTGTGTGTGTGTGCGTGTGCATGTGTGTGTGTAGTCATTATTTTTAAGAAGACATGGTCTGTAATGAGATTTTCTGTGCAACCTATCATGGGAATTGAGGGCCTCCACCTGGTGTTGAATTTGGCCAGAGACAGAGTGGGGTTGCTGCTGATATACTGTGTGCACCTACCTGTACAGCAGTTTCCCTGCCTGCTCTGACTGAACTGGTGTCAGAGGTAGTCTTGCAGTCCCCCAGAACGGTGGTCCTGGGGGACATCAATATCCATGCCAACACTGGTCTTGGAGGGGTGGAGCTTTCCACCCCTCCAAGACCAGTGTCGGCATGGATATTGATGTCCCCCAGGACCACCGTTCTTGGGGACTGCAAGACTACCTCTGACACCAGTTCAGTCAGAGCAGGCAGGGAAGCTGCTGTACAGGTAGGTGCACAGTATATCAGCAGCAACCCCACTCTCTCTGGCCAAATTCAACACCAGGCCTGACTCAGAGAGTTGTGGACCCCACACATGTTGGAGGACATACTCTGGAGATGATATTTTGTACTGGCCTTGAGGCGGGGGATCCATTGGTGGAGGACGTGTCAACAATGCCCTTGTCATGGATGGATCATTATGTCCTCCAGGTCAGTATCCTGGCACATGTCGGTCCTTGGGACTGTGCAGAGCCAGTTTGGTAGGTTCACTCCCAGAGGCTTATGGAACCAGAGAGGTTCCGGAATGCTCTGGGGGATATTCCCTCTGATCTCGATGGCCTTTCACTTGATGACCTCGTGACCTTTTGGAATTCTGTGTTGATGGAGACTATTGACTGTACTGCTCCCAGGTGTCCGCTCCCAAATTGCCGACAATACAGGTCCCCGTGGTATATGGAGGCGCTGCAGTGGATGAAGCGAGAAGGGCAGAAGTTAGAGTGACAGTGGTGTCGTTCTCGCACTGAGGTTGACCGATTGCAACACAGAGTCTGGTTACGTACCTATGCCATGGCGGTGTGGACAGCAAAGAAGGCCTTCTTTGCTGCCCTCATCGCATCTACTAAGTTCCATCTGGCTGAGCTTTTCCAGGTGGTGAGGGGGCTGGTTAGTCCGGCCTCCCTCCGCCTGGATCCAGAGTTATCTAATACTTGCTGTGAGTTATTTGAGGACTTTTGTGTGGATAAAATTGCTCAAATTCATCCCGGTTTCGATGCAGCACTTTTAACAGTGGGTGAACCAGAGACAGTTGAAGCCCCATCTTGTCCTGTTTTATGGGACGAATTTCAAGATGTATCACCTTTTGATGTGGGGGATGTTCTTGGGACTGTTCGAGCCACTTATTGTGACTTAGATCCATGCCCATCCTGACTAGTTAAAGCCAGTCGGGAGAAGTTAGGGCCGTTGTTGGCCGGGATAGTCAACACCTCCCTCAGGGAGGGCAGGGTGCCAGACTGCTCCAAGGAGTCGGTGGTGCGGCCCCTGCTCAAAAAGCCATCATTGGACGTTGGCGCCCTGGCCAGCTATAGGCCGGTCTCTAACCTTCCCTATTTAGGGAAGGTTATTGAACGGGTGTTGGCTCGGCAGCTTCAGGAGCATCTGAACTGGATCAGTTTCCTGGACCCCTCTCAGTCTGGCTTTCTGGCCTTGGTTGATGACCTCTCCTGAGAGTTGGACCAGGGTCGTTCGACCCTGTTGATTCTTTTAGATCTCTTGGCTGCATTTGATAACGTTGATCATGAGTTGTTGGTGACTCAGTTGTGGGACCAGGCAGGGGTGGGCGGGACTGCCCTTGAATGATGCCACTCCTTCCTGGCTGGGAGAACTCAGTGTGTGATGCTGGGTGATTATTCATCTTCTCCTTGGCCCTTCATGTGTGGCCAAGTTCCACACGGTTCTATCTTATCCCCTCTCCTGTTCAATGTGTATATGCAGCTCTTGGGGGAGCTCATCAGAGAGTTTGGTGTAAGGTGTCATCAATATGCTGATGATACTCAGTTATCTCTCTCTTTTTCATCAGACCCAGGTCCAGCAGTCTTGGTGCTTACCCGGTGTTTGTCAGTTGTGGGGGACTGGATGAGGGTGAATCGCTTGAAGTTAAATCCTGACAAGACAGAGATGATGGTGATAGTTGTCCTGTCTGCTCTCTCTTTCCCACCGGGTTCAAATTAACCATAGCAGATTTAAAAAAATAAATAGATCATGTTTCCATCACCTACTTTTATCCTGAACCTTCAAATCCTCGATTTACATCGAGGATTGGCCACCTGTAGTCTTCTGAAGGTGTAGACTTTGGGACAAACCTTCCTTCTGACTTGGAGAACTGGGAGGACTGAGTTAGCTCCCTGTCCTGTGACAAGCTGAATCAGAAGAGAATGAAAGGGAACAGAAGGACAGGACAGAGGAGAAGTAGGAGGGAAAGGGTTTGGTTTTGCTGCATGAGAAGAGGAAGGGGAAGAGATGGGGACAGGGGAAAGGGATCTCCTTGTTGTTTGCAACCTTCTCTTTTGCCATGCTCCTACCTACTTTCTCCTCTGTTCACAACTTTCTCCTACACTATACAGAGTACCTACACTGTATCTCCAGCAGCCAAATGCCTGTCCAAACAAACAGGCCTTTTAAAAAAGTTTGACCTGTTGTGGTTCTACATTGCAAGCAAACCAGCCCCATCCAGACCAGTATGCACTCTACGTGGGGCTACCCCTGGTGATGGTCTGGAGACTGCAGTTGGTGCAGAATGCGGCGGTTCGTCTCCTTAAGGGGACGTGTCATTGTGAGCACATTACTTCCGTGCTCCACACTCTGTACTGGCTGTCAATAGTCTTCCGGGCCCAATTCATGGTGTTGGTTTTGACCTTTAAAGCCCTAAACGGCCTGGGCCCCACCTATCTGCAGGACCGCCTCACCCTCCGGATTCTGGATATGCCTCTGCAATCAGCTGGGGGCGCCCTCATTGAGGTCCCCCAGATTTCCCGAGTGTCGGCCATGAGGAGGGAGTTCTCGGTGGCCACTCCATGGCTGTGGAACTCCCTCCCATTTGAGGTCTGCCTGGCCGTAGACCTCCCCTCTTTCCCTAGACAGTGTAAGACCTGGCTGTTCTGCCGGGCCTTTGCCGAGGGAGACGGGATGGGTGGGTTGGGGTTTTATTATTGGGTTATTTTAATGTAGGGTGATGTTGAATTAGAACTGCACACAATATTCAAAGTGCGGTCGAACTATACATTTACAAAGCACTTACTTTTTTATTGCAACTATTTCAAAATTTAATTATTTCATGGTGAATTTAAAAGTAATTATTTATAGCAGTATTTTTGTGGGGTTCCCTGAGTCCCTGCTATCATCATATTATCATGTGTATTATATATAAGAAAGTGGAACTAGAATTTCTTGCCAGCCCCAGTGCATCATTCTTCTGGATACACTTGAAACATCCAAAATGATAGGGCTTACACAATTTCTCATGAGACCTACTTTTGGTTATCCCAGAGACCTACTTTTCTCAGTGTAGAATCCATCCTTTCTTTCTTGATAGAGAGTCTAAATGCTCTGAAACTGAAGTCAGTTTTCTGGGGAGGCTCACTTGATCTCCATGGTGCAATGTAGGGGATCCATTTTTAAATTTCAACTAATCTCTAGACTGTATCCCCATTTACCCTGCCAATTCCCGTTTTCCTTCCTTAGAAACAATTACTCAAAAGGAACATTTCTGGAAAAAATAGTATTGTGCAGCAGTTACCAATGAAAGTTGTTTCCATGGTTCTTTTATATGTCAACACAATACAAAATAAAATAAAACAAAACAATAACAATAACAACCTCTGGGTAAGGACCTGTCTGTTGTTAATGACTTTACAGTGGCAGGTAACTTGCTAGTGCGCTCTCTCTCTCTCTCAATAAACAAACAAACAAATATACATATTTATTATACATATACATGTAACATACATTTATATGGCTGGGGACAGAGCTTAATTTGTTCCCGGGCTTACCTGAGCTCAGCTTCAGTACCTCTGTCCAGATACTGTCACTGTTGCTACTCTGAAAGACCTCACCCATGGCCAGATGAAGTTGGATGAAGGTCAAGACAGGGGGCTGCTGCTACCATGGATCAATTATTCGGAGGCAAAACATCTTCACTGCTGAACAGCGGATGGCTAGCAACAGCAGCACTCTCACTGCCCACCCACAGAAGCACCCACCTCAGCCCGTTTCTCCCATAAAAGGGTTGGGACTGACAATGCTGTGAGGCCCGGCAGGGATGGCCTCTCATCAGCTGTCCAGCAGTGAGAGCATTTTGCCACTCAACAGCTGATTGGCAGCAGCACAAGCCCCCATCAAACTTAATTCAGCCCTGATAAAGAACAAGCAAAATTGGAACAGGAACATAGTGGTGAGGCCAGACATGGCAGCTCCCATGCGCCCTTTGAATCCCCTCTCTTCCAGGATCAAAGTACAGGATGTCTTGGGCAGGCTTGAGCCCCAACATCTCTTAAAAATAAATCAAGGATTCTTTGGAGGAGGGGGGGGGGGAAACAGGACACCCAAACTGTCCAGTATTGCACAGATCTTGAAGTGCTGGCGTCTCTCCAGGGTGGGGCAGGGAGTGCTGCAAATTGGTGGGAGTAGTGCCAGGGAAGAAAAGAAGCATCCAGCTGTGAAGAGACTGTAGTTGGGAATGGCCCTGCTGCTGTGGGTGGCTGAGAAGGAGGATCCAGCATGGGGCTTTTAACTCCTGAACACCTGGGTTTTCTATGCCCCTTAGAGTTATAGAATCATAAAATTGTAAGGCTGGAAGGTACCTCAAGGGTCAGACATCTAGTCCAAGGCAGGATCTCCTGTGCCTATAGCATTGTAGACAGATGTTTCTTCAGCTAGATTTTGAAAAACATCCTCCTCTATATATGGGTGAAAACAGACATGACGCTAACCACCCTTTAACCACCCTTGGTTATTTATGCATGTTGCAGGGCTGCATGGGGCACCAATACAGCCCTGCAACATGCATAAATAACCACCAAGGGTGGTTAGCGTCATGTCTGTTTTCACCCTATGTCTGATTAATAGTGAATGGAATGACTCACTCATTCATGATATTCTCAGATCTAAGTTGTATAGAAATATATAAATTCCTTTGGCCTCAGTCTTGCCAGGACTTATGTAGTTTCAATTGGCTTACTTCTGGCAGTAAAGTTAGACACCTATGTAAAATGCACAATTAACTTGTGGAATTTGTTGCCAGAGGACGTGGTCAAGACCAGTAGTATAGCTGGATTAAAAAAATTAATTGGATAAGTTTCTGGAGGATAGGTCCATTAACAGGTATTAGCAAGGTTGGGGGATGTCACTTCTGACTGCTGGGAGCTGGGAGTGAACAACAGGGAATGGTTTACCCCATTGTGACCTGTCGGGTACTTCTCCCTAGTGGCTGAGACTGGCCACTGTTGGAGACATGATGCTGGACTCAATGGATCATTAGTCTTACCCAGTATGGCAGTTCTTATGTTCTTACGTTTTTATTGTTTTATTCCCTTGGGGATATTAAAAATGATTGTATTTAATATTATAATACTAAACTTTTCTTGAAGTTGGAGTTAAATCTGTTGGAATTTATGTTGCAATTTTTCATCTTACAGTTATGTCTGAATTTCCTCTGATGTTGCACTGGTGGGCAGCTTTAGGTACAGTTCAATTATTTGCATTTGTGTTGCTTAGGACTGAAGGCATGAATCAAAGTGGTAATAGCTAGATTAATTGATTAATGCCTAATCAGTTGGATGGATTAATTTTTTAGTGCATTGATAAAAGATTAAATTAGAAGTGAAAATATTTTTAAGAATTTAAAAATTATTTTCAAACTTTAAAAAAAATAATCAAAATTTAATAAATTAATTTAACTTTTTAATTTTTAAAAATAGCTTAGCAGCAGCAATAACCATCTAACCACTGCGATGATCGTACTGCACAAAGATCCTAATTTTGCAACTGGTTCTACGGACTCTCTTTTTTACAGACAGCCGAATTCTGAAGCAGTTTGGCTCCGGCACTAACCCTTTGCATCAGCTGGAGTCCCATTCACTCCCGTGGGTCTCATGTTAGGACAAAGGGTTACCACAAAGGGTTACCAGGGATTAATAGGTTTAGGAGTCTACCCATAGAGCCAGTTGCAGGATCAGAGCCACAAAGATGAGCAAAAAACAACCACTTTGATTTAATGTCCAAGAACTAAGGGGGGGAAATGATGTTTTCAAATGAAAGAACAAAATCAGTTGGAAAAGACGTTTCGTTTAACACATAGCTATGGTATTACTAAGAAAGGATAACAAACAAAACACATTTAAAATTAAGTCCCTTTAAACATAGTTGCTTCAAAAAATAGGATTTACATATCTTTCAATATTTTGAGCGCCCAAACAGGGACAAGCTCTCTTGACCAATAAGCCCTATCCCTCAGCAAACAAGGTTCACCCCCTCAGGCACATACATGCATGCACACCTCCCAACATTCCAACTTCATAGAGAGGAAGAAGCCATTTGTGTCTTTCATTCCACTTAGGGTGCAGCCACTCAAGACTCGGCAGGGAGACTACCATGCCTTGGGTAGCTTTAACCTGCTGTGGGCAGCGGTGCTTCGTGTGGCCAGTGGCCGCTAGATGTCAAGCAAGCAGCTGGCTGCTACATGATGCGTCCTTGGAAAAAGTCAGAGGACACGTCGCGTACCATCCTTACCCCTTTTGGGTAGGCTGGGCAACTTGTGCGTCTGGGCTGTGTCTGACCTGCAGTGAACTCCACACCACTGAGCTCAGCTGCAGGACTTTGAGTGGTGGGCACTGTCTTCCATTGCGTGTGGCCACGTCATGGCTGGGGGCAGGATCTTGCTCGGGCTGGGTTGCGGGAGGGAGTGCAGGGCAGGGCCAGGTGCCCGCTCGTGTGGCCGGTTCCCGCAATCCACCCTAGCCACAGAGGGCACTCTGACAGTGGCTGGCTGCCCCATGGGGGAGACAACAGTTTTCTCAGCTCCCCATGCTTGCCCCAAGTGTGGCGGCAGCACTTGCCCAACACAGGGCCAGACAGAGATTGTGCCCTCCAAAGTCCATGTGACTGCATTCTATGTTTCTTGTCATTCCATCATCTCCTACCTCCTTATCCTTTCAAGTGCTTTTCCTGGGAGCCCAATTTTTTTTGTTTTTTAGTAAGTGTTTACAAAGCCCATGTAGCTTTGTACTTGTAGTTATCTGGGGTTTCTTTTTTTCCCCCTAAGTAAAGAGGTGTTTGAGAGCCTTTTCAGACCAGACATGTCTCTCATGGACTTGTTAAGTCTGGGAGAAAGAAATGCCCGAGGGCGGGGTGGTGGTGGTGGTGGTTAGACATTTCCCCAGGAAACCGGACGTTTGATGGCACCATTAAAAACAGCACACTCATGCAGGGCCGGAGATGCGAACTTATGAAACCGTGATAATGAGGTTTCATAAGTCCACATCTCTGTCCATGCGCGAGTGCACTGTTTTCAATGGTGCTGGCAAACTTCCCGTTTCGCGGGTAAAGTCTAACACCCTCTACTCTCCCCCTCTCCCCCCATGGGAATTTCTTTCTCCCAGACTTCACAAGTCCACAAGAAAAGCATCTCATGTAAAAATGCCCTAAGGCTTGAATTACAGTCTTTATGTCTCCGTCTCCTGAAAGAGGAATTTTGACCCCCTGAAAGAGAGACGGTGGGATTCAGTAACTAAAGAGGGACTGCCCCTCCTAAATAGGGATGATTGGTAGGTATGGGATTAACTAAAGCATTATTTAAACACATTTTTGCCATTATTAATCCTAATAGGAATATTCTCTAATTTCCTTTCAGGTATTGGCTTAATTTCAATGATTTGTGGAGGGCAGATTTTGGCATACTGCCTATTCAAAGACAACTTCATTTATCCAGTTCTGGATGATTTTTGAGTCTATATTATTTCTAAGACATGTTGTCAAAATTACAGCTACTGTCAAGACTTTAGCACCAGTATTTAGTCTACTGTTTGTTTGGGTGGGGTTTTTGTTGTTGTTTGTTTGTTTTGTAGTGAATGTTTACAAAGCCCATGTAATTACTTGTAGCTATCTCGGGTTTCTTTTTTTCCCTCCTATGTAAATACTTCAGTATTATCGTCTCCTAAAAACTAAAAATCAGAGAAAGTAAACAGTGGCCCTTTTCAGTCGAGACGCCCCCACCCATCTCCATGCAGTTTCTACTGTGTTCCTGTGCTACTCCCACCTCCACCCATCACCCACACATGGAGCAATGGGCCCCAATGTCTGATGCTCTGTGGGTGGAGGAGGGTGTGCACCCATGGGCGCACCCCCTCCACCCACCATAGCTGCACACCCATCCCGCCCACCCACTGTGGTCCGCTTAAAAACCGCCAGAGTCAGCAGCTCGGTCTTCAAACACAATGAGTGTCTTTAGACAGACACCTGTTCCGCCCCACTCCTTGGTGGCCTGTCTCTGTAAAGGTGGGCCACCCTGGGGTGGAGGTGAGCAGGAGCAGAGGAGGTACTGCCTGTTCTAGGCCAGATCTGCTCACGGTGCTCTGGAACATCCCTGAGCATCACGAGTAGAGCAGGCTGCCCAAACCTGGAGCACCAGCCAGGGCAGAGTAGCAGTCCGTCTAAAGGCCAGCCAGCCACCTGCTGCAGCTCCACTCCCAGTCATTAGTTTCCCCAACAACCACCATAGAGCTGTGGGCAGCAGCCTAGAGTGCCTGCTGATCTTCCCACAGCTTAACGGTGTAGGGGAGAGGTGCGCATGCAGGTGGATGGCAGGCGCAGATGGCTCTATATAAACTTGCCGCAGCCAGAGCAGACCCGGGATGGCTACCCCCAGGTCCATCTAAAAATAACCAATATTACATCAAAAAACCAAGGTTGCAGTGAAGAGGAGGAAATGAATAAGAAATCAGATTTCATTTTCTAGTTTCCAGAGTTTTATTTGAAGTTTTTTTGTTTTTGTTTTTTTAATAAACGGTGCATAGGAAAGATTCTCTCTCTGCACCTGGGCTCCACTCCACAGGCACAAAGTAATTTCAAAGTAATTTCATGGAGATTCTCCTAGCATGATTTAATCCCTGAGTGGAATAAGGGGAGTGTCTCTACTACACCATGCTGCACCTTTAAAGAATGTGTAAGGCCAAACACAGAGTAAACACTGAGCCACAATCTTGGTCAGATCCCCAACTGCTGGAATGACTCACGGGCAGAAATAAAAAATGCAACACACCCTTAAAGCTGTCCTTCATGTCACTGGAGTTGTATCTCATTGTTCTTGCCCCCTACGATTCACTGGTGCAGCAAGGTCAATCCCCAGGATCTGGCCCAAATGCTGTAATTGTTTAAAAGGCTACAGTGCCTTGATGTCAGTCTTAGGCCATTTTTACATAGACGACCCTGCCCCCGCTGTGTGTGTGGTGATGGTGGTGGTAATTCATGGCCGTTCTTACACAGACGCCCTCCCCCGCCAGCTCGGTGTTCGGATGGGTGTTGGGGGGGGGGGGGGG
>QEPC01001643.1:4452520-4467542 GCA_003113815.1 Sphenodon punctatus | reverse complement strand
AGGAGTTGGAGGATAGGAAGTCAAGGCAGCGGGAGTAGACAACACGTTCAAGCAGCTTGGAAGCAAAAGGAAGGAGTGAGACAGGACGATAGCTAGAAGGGTCAGAGGGGTCAAGAGTGGACTTTTTGAAGATAGGGGAGGCTGTGGCATGTTTGAAGGCAGAAGGGAAAGAGCCAGTAGAGAGGGAGAGGTTGATGAGGTTGAGTGGCTCCCATCATGGCTGTCCCATTCAGAAGTGGCCACCCTGGCCCTCATGGGGCACTCTTTCAGGAGCGCTCCGTGCACGGCCATGAGGGGCCGCTGCATGGGTCACAGGAACGTGCCTCCCCATGCACCACCGTCACATGAGCAGTTGGACACATGGATGGTGGGGGGCCATATGTGCGCACATCTCATTTAAAAACAACCTATGAAACTGAAGAGAAAATCAAAAACATCTTATTTTTACAGAATAGGCAAAAACTGTGGAGGGTGGGGGGGGGGAGACCCCCCCATGTCCTCCCTCAGTAGCCAAAGAATGTTGGTGAAGGCCTCTCTATAAGGCAACAAAGTTAGAAGTTGAAGCCAGAGCAGATAAGAAGGCAGCAGCAGGAGTGGCTGGAGAGGAGAGGTAATCAAAGAGGAAAGGGAAAGTTCTTGTTTCTTATGAGAAGAGCAAAGGGAAAAATACTGGGAATAGAGAAGCATGTGTAGAGCATCAACCCAGAACTTGGACTTATTAGATAAAATAACTGCGACATTAGAGGGCAATTGTTCAGTTTTGGGACACAAGTCACTGCACAACCCAGGTAGGCTTCATTTGTACATCATCCTACTACTACTTGGTGTGAGTGTTCCAGCACCCTTGAATGCAATTCATATTTGCATTTTTGAGGGCAAGTTACTGCCACCTCCTTATTCACAGCTTTAGTGTGTGGCTGCACTGTAGCAATCCCTTCTGCACTACTTTCTGAACTCTTTGCTTTCTAGGTTAGGCAGTTGATGGAGAAATGCCACAGCTTTAGATACCAATATGGCTTACCCTTTACTTTTTCTTGAATTGGTCTACACTTAATATCAAGCTGAAACTTTCCTTTCTGACTCTATTGTTTGAATGCTGTGACTTCTCAGGTGTCTCCAAGGACACATTTTCATAAAATCATAGAGTTGGAAGTGGCCTTGAGCGTTATCTAGTCCAACCCCCACTTACATGCAGGATGACTACAGCTACAACATCTCCAAAAAGATGGTGGTCCTGTCTATCTCTTTTTGAAAACCTCCAATGATGGAGAGCTTACAACCTCTGTAGGCAGTGTTTCATTGCTGCATGGTTCTTACTGTTAGAAAGATTTTCTGACATTTAACCAAAATCTATCTATTTTTAGACATTTTCTTCTAGTCCTTGACCCTCTAGTAATAAAAAAAAGTACTTTGCCATCCACTTTGCAGCAGCTCTTTAGATATTCGAACACTGCTATAATGTCTCCCCTTAAACGTCTCTTCGCTAGGCTAAACATTCCCAGTTCCTTCAGCGTTTCCTCATGAGACTTTCTTTCCAAACCCTTTATCATCTTTGTTACCCTACTTTGAACCCGCTCCAATTTGTCAATGTCCTCCTTAAAATGAGGTGCCCAAAACTGGACACAGTACTCCAGACACTTCTGCCGGCTTGGAAACAATGGGTGAAAATAGACATGATGCTAACTGCACTTTAACACCATTTTAACATTTCATATACATGTTGCAGGACTGCATAGGGCACCAATACAGCCCTACAACATACATTAAAAAACATTAAAACGGTGTTAAAGTAGAGTTATCATCATATCTGTTTTCACCCAATACTTCTGTTAATGCAGTCTAAAATTGCATTAGCTTTTTTTTTACAGCCACATCACATTGCTGACTAATGTTCAGTTTGTGATCAACCACAGTCCCTCGATCCTTTTTACATGTGCTGCTGCCAAGATGGGCATTCCCCATCTTATACTTGTGCATTTATTTTTTCTTCCTTTAAATGCAGAACTTTACATTTATCTCAGCTGAATCTCATTTTGTTAATTTCAACCCAGATTTCCAGCCTATCAAGATTATTTGGAATTTTAATTTTATCTTTCAAGGTGTTAACTATCCCCTCCAAGTTTTGTCATCTGCTGATTTGATAAGTATTCCCTCCACTCCTGCATCTAGTTAAAAAAGATGCTGAATAGCACCAGACCCAGGACAGATCCCTGCGGGGCTCCACTTGATACCTTCCTCCAGTTTGGTGATGATCCATTGATGATCACTCTTCGAGTACGGTTCTTCAGCTAACTGTGAATCCACCTTGTTGTAATGTCTTCCAGCCCACACTTTCCAAGCATGACAATGAGTATTTTAGGTGAAACTTTGTCAAACACTTTGCTGAAATCAAGTTATACTATGTCCACAGCATTTCCCCCATCAACTAAGCTAGTTACTCTTATCAAAGAAGGAGACAAGATTAGTCTGACATGACTTGTTCTTGACAAATCCATGCTGGCTACAAGTAATCACTGCATTGTCATCAAAGTGCTTACAGATCGACTGTTTTATAATCTGTTTTAGTATCCATTTATTGAAGTCAGGCTAACTGGTCTATAATTTCCTAGATACTTCTTGTCCTCTTTTTTAAAGATAGGACCAATGTTTGCCTGTCTCTAGGTTTCTGTTTTTTAAAAGTTTCTAAATATAATTGACCAAGGTTCTGAGAGTACTTCATCCAGTTCTTTCAGTACCTAAGGGTGTAATTCTCTGGCCCCAAAGACCAAAAGTAGCCAGATATTTTCTGACCAGAATAGATCCACTTTATCTATTCTGGCCTGCAATCTTTCCTTGCTCTTCATTCATGCATCTTTTCCCAGGCTGGATACACTGCTCCCCATTTTTGTGATGACTAAGGCAAAATAAGAATTGAAAAGTTCTGCCTTCTCTTTGTCTCCTACTAGGATAGCCAGATATGCACATTTTAGTGGCACTTATGAGAAATACAGGCTGCAGGGCTGCACTGGATCCAATGCAGCCCTGCATTTCTCATTTCTCCTCTAAAATTTGTATATCTGGCCACCCTATCGCCTACTAACATTTTGTCATTTTCAATGAGCAATGGGCTCACCATTCCCTTATTTGTTCTCTTCTGAGATACTTAAAGAACCTTGCAGAACCTTTTATTACTAAGAATAATAAAGAGTGAGCCCACATCAAATCCCAGATACTGTTTGTAGAACTGGAAATTAAATGTTGTATACTGTGCAGTCAAAGTGGAATAGATGAAGACAACGTAGTTAAGATAATATCTTTTTATCAGGCCAGCTTCCATTGGTGAGAGTGTGTAAGCTTTCGAGCCACACCAGGCTATTTCTCAGCCTGATAGCAAACCATGCATACCCTCATCAACAGAATAAGAGATATAATCTAAACTACTTTGTTTCTATCTATTACGTTGGAGACCAACATGGCAACCACACACTCTCTCTAGACTTCAATATGAAACATGGAGTAAAACCAAATGTGCAGGTGGTGGCTCCCCAGTCTGCCCCAGAGCAAAAAACCACGACCCACACTCCCCAGGTCAGCAAGCAGCACAAAACACACATGCATCCCACTGGGAGAGCCATCCCACTGCCCCCAACCCCTGGCTGGATGGGGACTGCAACAAATGTCTTTTAGCGCGCCCCCTCCAGAAGGGGAAGGGACCAGTTAGGATGGTCCGCCCTCGGAGGCTGATGGAACCCCAGCGGTTCCAGGAGGTCCTGAGGGAGCTTACCCTGGATGTGGACGGTCACTCTGTGGATGAGCTGGTCCGGCATTGGAACATCTTGCTGGAGGAGGCCATTGACAGGGTGGCTCCGAGGCGCCTTCTGCCTCGGTCTCGTCACCGCAGGACCCCTTGGTTTACTGAGGGGCTGCGGTGTATGAAGCGTGTGGGCAGGAGGCTAGAGCGACGCTGGCGTCGGACTCGGTCTGTCTCCGATCGTCTTCTCCATAGGGCCCATTTGCGGTCCTATGTGGAGGCTGTGAGGACGGCGAGGAAGGAATTCCTCGCCGTCCTCATAGCGTCTGCGAAGTCGCGTCCAGCGGAGCTGTTTCGGGTGGTGCGGGGGCTGGTTAGTCCGGCCTCCCTCCGCCTGGATGGGGACTTGTCCCGGGCCCGCTGTGAGGAGTTTGTCATCTACTTCGCAGACAAGATCGCTCGGATTCAGGCCGATTTCGACGCTGGGTTGATAGCAGTAGGGGAAGAGCGCGGGGGGGCGGAGGGTCCGTCTGGTCCATCTTTATGGGGTGAGTTTCAGGAAGTGACGCCAGCCGATGTGGTGGATGTCCTGGGGTCTGTGAGGGCCACGTGTTGTCAACTAGATCCATGCCCGTCCTGGTTAATAAAAGCTTCCGGGGAGACGTTGGGGACGGTGCTGGCGAGGGTGGTGAATGCGTCCCTTCGGCAGGGGAGGTTGTCGCCTTGCTTAAAAGAGGCTGTGGTGCGCCCCCTGCTGAAAAAACCATCGTTGGACGTAGACGCGCTCGCCAGCTACCGACCTGTCTCTAACCTTCCCTTTTTAGGGAAGGTTATTGAGCGGGCAGTGGCGCTCCAGCTCCAGGGTCATCTAGATAATATCGGGCTCCTTGACCCTTTTCAATCTGGGTTCCGCCCCGGCTATGGCACCGAGACGGCGTTGGTGGCCTTGGTGGACGACCTCCGCCGGGAGATGGATGCGGGATGTTCGACATTTCTCATCCTGCTCGATCTCTCGGCCGCTTTTGACACCGTGGACCATGGGCTGCTGTTGAGACGACTGCGTGACCGGGGGGGTCTGGACGGGACTGTTCTTGAATGGTTCCGTTCATTCCTCTCGGGGAGGAGCCAGCGGGTGGTGTTGGGGGAGGAAACATCGAGCCCCCGCGCCTTACCGTGTGGCGTTCCGCAGGGATCGATCTTGTCTCCATTATTATTTAACATCTATATGCAGCCCTTGGGGGAGGTCGTGAGAGGGTTCGGGGTGCGATGTCACCAGTATGCTGATGATACTCAGCTGTACCTCTCGTTTTCTACTGACCCAGACCCTGCTGTCTCGGTGCTATCCCAATGTTTGGAGGCCGTGGCGGATTGGATGCGGCGGAGCAGACTGAAGCTCAACCCAGATAAGACGGAGGTGATGGTGGTGGGGAGGGCGAAGGGGGTGGTGGCCCCCCTGGTTGGGGGGGTTTGCCCCCCTGTAGCTCAGCAGGTCCGGAGTCTGGGGGTCATATTGGACGCAGACCTGCGGCTGGAGCGGCAGGTGGAGGCAGTCGCTAAGGCTGCCTTCCGCCAGCTTTATCTGGTACGTAGGCTGCGTCCGTATGTCTCTGGCCCGGACCTGGCCTCCCTCATCCATGCCTTCGTCACCTCGCGGCTCGACTACTGCAACGCGCTCTACGTGGGGCTTCCCTTGTTCTTGGCCCGGAGGCTGCAGCTGGTGCAGAATGCGGCGGCTCGTCTTCTTACGGGGACGGGTCGCCGGGAGCACATTACACCGGTGCTCCGAGCGCTGCACTGGCTGCCGATAGTGTGCCGGGCCAAGTTCAAGGTCCTAGTGATGATCTATAAAGCCCTATACGGCCTTGGCCCCTCTTACCTTAGGGACCGCCTCGCCCTTCGCGCCCCGGAACGGCTCCTGCGGTCTGCCGGGGGTGCCCTCCTGGAGGTCCCCCGTGTTAAGCGGGGGGCCACGATGGAGCGGGCATTCTCGGTGGTAGGGCCGCGGCTGTGGAACTCCCTTCCGGAGGAAGCTCGCCTGGCCCCAAGCCTTTTGACATTTCGGCGGAACTGTAAGACCTGGCTGTTTGCCCAGGCCTTTGGGAGGGAGGGTGGGGGGGGGTGATTTTAGTCCCCCGCCCATTTATTTATTTTTATTTTCTAGCCCTGTTTTTTGTTTTTTTTTTTTTATTTAATATTTTAAAAGGAATTTTATTGTTTTTATTCATTGTTGGTAGCCGCCCCGAGCTGCGTTGCAGGAGGGGGCGGGGTATAAATTTGAAAAATAAAATAAATAAATAAATAAATAAATAAATGTGCGGGTAGCTGGCCCTGCCCCTGTCCCCCGCCCCCAAGCACCCCTAGCTGCCCGTGGCAGAGATGGGCATGGAAAACAGATGCACGGACCTACGTTGGCCCACGCTGGTGCAAGTGAGTGGCACTTGGACAAGGATGAACTTCAAAGATTTTCCAGGGATGTGTCCTGGGCCAGCCACCTACCTGCCCCAGGGCAGAAGCGGATCCATATTTGGCAGTGCATGAACATATGCACAGGTGGGTTCTGGGCCACAGTCGGCCAACGTAATGTCTGTTTGTACCCATTATCTCTCACACACTTGTTTTACAAAGTCACTTGCACAATCAGAACTGAGCTTGAAGAGGGTTTTATTTTCCTCCAGGGAATTCATTCCTCTGCTAAACTAATTATGCAATATTTGTAATTCATTGTTACTTGCACAGCGATCTAGAAGATACCTTTTTCCCACCTAAGGAGCCCATCTGTGTAGTCCTGCGTCCTCAGCTCTTCTTCATGTAGTATGACTGATTTCAATGTGACTACTCATGAGAAAGCATTTTTAGGTTTGGGACCTCTTTTTCTGATAGAGGGTGCAATCCTCACCTATTAAAATAAATGGGAGCTGAGCCATTGACTTCATTGAGGACAAAAGTGCATGCAGAATCAGAGTACCTTACACTGGACATCCTTTCAAAAATTAAAAATCATCTGATAACTATTATCTGGGTCTTGTAGAGCAAGCGAAACAATGTGCAAAATAGTATGCCAGTATTCATTAAGTAATGAGATTTAAGTAGTTTGCTTTCGAATACACTTGAGAAAATGTATTAAAATAGAACTTAAAGAACAGTACTTAAACAAATATAGCTGCAACAAATTGGGCATTCAGTAGTCATTCAAAACAAGCAATCTTTGACATTTATTTAGGTCATCAAATATCATATCACTGCAGCTCTATACGTTGTATTCCAGGATGGAAGCTTTAAAAAAAAAAAAACCCCTCCAAAAACCAAAAGATAAAAAGGCAGTCAGTACCAATTTATCTGCAGTAATGCCAGTCAATCTTCATAACACACAGATGAAACAAATACTGTACCAGTGTATTTGTAAAACACCGTCTATAACAACAAAGAATACTAAGTCTTCCAGAGACTATCTGGTCTGAATACCAATTTCTGTTGTAGGGAATAGGGCTGGCCTGGCAGAATCTTACCAGAAATACTTGCCGAGTTTTATTAAACAGAAAAAAGACCTATGCTATAATCTTTAATCCAGTCTGAACATAGTGACACCATAAAATGAGATCCTTGTTAATCTCCATAAACACTTAACATTAATCCTTAATATTTTATATCTTTCAAACTGTGATTTAATTAGTATATTTACTTCTTAGTTTAAGGTCCTATGTAATGATCCATCTGCTCAGGTAATGACTAATGCTTTAATCCCTCCTTTTTGTCAGATAATCACAGCCCTAGACAGTGCACACACTCTCTCTTACCCTCTCATTAGGTGTCCTAGAAGGTAAAACTCTTAAGCAAAGGCTATAAAAATGTGATGGTGTAATTAATGCCTTTTTATTGGCTTTACATCTTTTAGTGCTAGATTATGCCTTGAAGGCATAGTCCTGAGTAGAGGGAGGGGTCTGAGCTAGTCCTAGTTAGCACAAGAGGCATTGTTAGGTTCCCACACTCCCTTAAGCAAAAGGAGGAAGAAAAGGTGGGTAACTTTAGGGCATTTTCACATAAGACACTCTCCACCCACTACCCCCCACCCACTATACATGTTACAGGGCACCCATAGGGCAACACTGCAGCCCTGCAACATGTGTAAGTGGGTGGGGGTGGGTGGAGACTGTCTTCTGTGAAAATGCCCTTAGAAAGGCACAGGTTGTTCTTCCCGCATGGTCATTATTATTAATTAGTTATTATTATTAGCATTTATATATTTCTAACAGTAGCCAGCTTGGTTACTTTAGAGAAATGGACAGCAGGTTATAATGGAGTGGTTCATTTCCTGCTATCCACTTCCAGTCCCTGACAGTCAGAGGTCTCATTCCCTGACCAGCTTATCTAACAATAGCCATTTACAGACCAATCCTCTAAGAATTTATTCATGCCTTTCTGAAAACTAGTTATTCCATTTGCCTTCACAACATCCTCTGGCAATGAGTTCCGTTCCACAGATCAATTGTACATTGAGTGAAATGCACTGAAGATCCCTAACCTACTGCGCCTCTCCTATGGAAGTCCAGATTCCATGTCTTTGATAATCTTTGTTGTCCTTTTCAACTTTTTCCATTTCTATTATGTCCTTTTGGAGATGAAAAGATTGTCTTCTTTGTGAACTGCTATGGAGAAAAGGCCATAGCCTTAAGGCCTGCCCATCTTTTTGAGAATTATGCTATTCACAATGACACACACAATAAATTTTCCCAATATTCCCACAAGCATAAGGTCTATGACCAAGACTTGCCCTCGTGGGGGATATGCAATAAAAAGATGCCCATTGTGTCCTTCAATGTCATGCATTCAGTCACAATCTGGCCCACAATTTTCAAATGTTTCAGGTGAACAAATTTTTAAATTAGATCCTCTTGAAAAGATGAAAAACAAGATGTTTATTTATACTTCTCACTGAGGCCAATGGCAAAGCTCCCATTACTCAACTAACAAGATGATTATGCCCACGGGTAGTTTAAGTATTTCCTACCCTATGCTAGATCCAAGGAAGTTTGGACCACATGGGAAATGATGTTGCCCCCTATCCAATATAGGAATGTTTGATGGACACACACAGACTCATCCATTAGAAAAAGAAAAAATTTATGGTAATGAATTTTTGATGTTAAATTAAACATAACATTCCCTTTGGGACCGTGGCTCATTGCTTGTGTGCCCCGCTCTATGTGGGGCTGCCCTTGTCCCTGGTTCGGAGGCTGCAGCTAGTGCAGAATGTGGCGGCCCATCTCCTTTTGGGGACGGGTCGTCGGGAGCACATTACACCGGTGCTCCGGACTCTGCACTGGCTGCCAATAGCGTGCCAAGTTAGGTTCAAGGTGTTGGTGTTGATTTATAAGGCCCTTCATGGTCTGGGCCCCTCGTACCTCAGGGACCGCCTCGCCCTCCGCGCCCCAGAGCGTCTCCTTCGATCTGCCGGAGGTGCCTTCTTGGAGGGCAATGGAGAGGGCATTCTCGGTGGCCGGGCCACGCCTTTGGAACTCCCTTCTGGAGGAAGCTTGCCTGGCCCCAAGCCTTTTGACATTCCGGTGAAGTTGTAAAACCTGGCTGTTCGCCTTTGGGGAGGGAGGGAGGGAAGGTGGGTTAGAAGGTTTTATCTCCCCTACCCTATTTATTGTTTTAATGTTTTTTCATAGGCCCTGTTTTAATATTTTGAATGGTTTTTGATGTTTTAAAATGGTTTTATGATGTGTTACTACTGTTGGAAGCCGCCCCGAGCTGTTTGCAGGAGGGGCGGAGTATAAATCCAGAAAATAAATAAATAAGTTATACCTACTATGTTATTTCTAGTTTATTCATGTATTGGGGGCCCCTGTGCAGCTGCATAGTCTGTACTTGCTTGGATCTGGCCCTGGTCCTACCCCTGTTCTTTGCTATTGCATTTACAAACAACAAAGCTACCATTTGACATATTGTTGTATGTATTCTAGAAGAAGAAATTATTTATCACCAGTCAACACTGACAGAATGTTTCAGTTGCCCAGGTAACTATGTTATTTTAAATGAGAGCAGTAAAGTGGATCATTATATAAAATGTTTTGTTAATTTCCAGCACTGGAATTTTCATCTTATTGTTACTTGATCTCATAGAAAGTACACGTTTTTCTATGAAGATGTATTCAATTACTACTTTCATACTGACTCTGGGTCATTCTAGGATGGACCATCTATTTATTAGCATTCTCAATGGCTGCTCCACAGCTCTAAACTCCTCCCTCACCCCACTAGAGGTTCACTAAAGCCCAAGCCTGAGCATTTTCCCAGAGACCAGACCTATTTAGTTGGCCAGGCATTTCGCAGGCAAGGTTATGCTCTGGGAAGTTGTTTTTAAGGGAATTTGTAATATTTTTATAAAGTTTTAATTTTATGGGGGTTTATATACACATATGCACACACATTTATATAATGTTGCTACCTGCCCCTGAATATTCAGGAAAAGATGAGCTAGAAATAAAACTAAATAGATAAATAATGTGATGACAACTGACCACCAGCAAAAACTCATAAAGCTGACAAATGTCAAAGGTCCTTTTCTAACAGGCGTGGGTGCGTGGGAGGATGGGTGGGTGGCGTGTTCCCGCAGACCCCCACCTATCTCCATGCATGGAGCTTCGGACACTGGCGTCCATTGCTCTGTGTGTGCGTGATGGGTGAAGGTGGGTGGAGCATGGAAGCGAGCAGACCCACACCCACACACCGCCTGCGGCATTCCCACGAACACCGGCCCATCCCCCTACATCACTGCGGCATTCGCATGGGTACCGCCTATCTGCACACGTATTTGGGGGTGGGGGGTGGCCATGTGAAAACGGCCAAAGTGTAATGGCACATACAGAAATCGTGTATTGTATTCCAACACTTTTTCATGCAAATAATAGGTAAATAAGTTTGCCATGTAAGAACTTTAGAGCGTTTTCAGACAAGACAGTCCCCTCCCACCCACTATACATGTTACAGGGCACCCATAGGGCAACACTGTAACCCTGCAACATGTATAATGGGTGGGTGGTGGGTAGAGAATGTCTTGCCTGAAAATACCCCTAGAGAGGGGTTTTTTACAACAAAACTTCTCCTTAAAACCAACAGTGACATTTTAAAATTTGAAATAATATTGCCAAATAGTTGAACAAGGCTAATTATAAAGCAAAGGTTCCTAACTCCTCACTGGCTTTCCCCGCTCTCACCTCTCTTCCCTCATCTCTGTTCAAAACTCTGCTGCCAGGATCATCCACCTAGCCCATCGCTTTGACCACGTGCAGCCTCTCCTCTCCTCTCTCCACTGGCTCCCTCTTCCTGAGCGTATTCTGCACAAGCTCCTTGCCTTCACCTACAAAGCCCTTCACAACCTCGCTCCCACCTACCTCTCTGCCCTGATCTCCCTCCGAACCTGTTTGAGCACTCTGTTCCTTTTCTGTTCCCTCCCTCACCCTCCCACACCTCCCCTACTCCCCCAACTGCCTTTGTCCCTTCTCCTTTGCTTCCCCGCACGCCTGGAACTCCCTCCCTGCCCTCATCCACCTTGCCCCCACCCTCCACACCTTCATATCCCTCCTCAAAACCCACCTCTTCCGCTCTGCCCTTCCTAACTCCTGCTAATCATCCCCACCCAGGATTATCCCCCACCTGTTATCTGAATACTCCCAATTACTGTAACCAAGCCAAGAACCAAGCTCTTGCATCCTCATGAATGTTGCATCCCTTGTCTCTCCCTCTGTTCTCCCCTCCCCCCCCTTTAGATTGTGAGCTCTTGGCAGGGACCGTGTCTATCTTATTCTTTGCAAAGCGCCAGGTACATCGCTGGCGCTATATAAATGCTTATAATAATAATAATAATAATAAAAACTGATATTTGACAGACTTTTGAAAATGATTGCAGTAAAGTATAGCCTTGGATACATAGGAGTATGTCATCTACCACTGAGTGGGTGGTGTGGGTGAACATCTGGCGAACACAAAATAAATATGCAGGTGGACACCCACCTGGTGTGGGCTAACGGCTATTGTCTCATTTGTTTTCACCCCATGATACAGCTGTTTATTTTAACTTACAGATAACCTATGCTACACTATCTGTATATGTAATGAAACAAACTGTATTTCACTCATTATTCTATTGCATCGAAAGAAAAACACCTGACATTCTTGAAGCTGCAGTAAAAAAAGAACACCGCATAAGCATATTAGTTTATGGTTGGTTTCCCTTTGGAAACCTGTTATCCCCATTAAAAACTCTTTAGCATTCAAGAAGTACCAGAACTAAATCCCACATAAACCCTGCAACCACATAATGACAACAACTGTTGCTATAGGACGTAAGCCTCTTACAAATAATGCAAATTACTTCAAGTCACAAAAAAGCAATTCACTTTCCTACCGGAATCTGATTTTGCTTATTCTTCAGAGCTATAACCACAGATTGTATTTATCTATGTATACCCTATGCTGCTCCATCTTGGCTATGTGAGAACAGAATTTTTAGTCAATGACAATTTTTGTTTGACACATTATTTAATAAAAATTAAGTGCTTTGTGAAATTTCATTCTTTGACCAAATCAGCATTTTTGCAGGAAAAAAAAATGACTCAGAGGTTGATCCAAGCTTCCACATGGTGCATATGCACTGCTCACATTGTGCACACATATTTGTACATGTGTGAACCTTGGATCAGCCCCTAAATTTTAGGGTGTGTGTGTGTTAAATTATTCTAAAATTGATGTTGGTTTTAATGTATTTTATTGTTTTGTTGTATTGTTAGCCACCCCGAGATGCCACGGGCATGAGGGGGCAGCATAGAAATGTTAAGAAATAAAATAAAAATTAAATAAAATGATTCTTTTTACCACTCCTGCTGTTGAGCATACAAAGTTAGATCTGGACATTGAACTTCAATAAGGATGGTCAACAAACTGGTAGGGATGGGCGAACGCGGTTCGGAAGTTTGGAGTTCGGACTGAACTCGACCAGTTCGGTCGACCGAACCGAACTTCCGAACCGAACTCAATTTTTGAACCGAACTAAACCGAATTTCCGAACTCAGTTCTGCTTGCCCATCCCTATAAGATAATATTCCATTTAGTTCAATGGGGTTTGAATTTCCGAACTCTGTTCGGAAGTTCGGACCGAACTCGATTTTCGAACCGAACCGAACCAAAAATATACGAACTCGGTTCTGTTCACCCATCCCTACAAACTGGAGAGGACTCAGAGGAAATAATCAAGAGGATAAAGGGGCTAGAATTCAAGCAATATGGAGGAAAGGCTGAAGAAATTGGATATGTTTAGCACATGGAAGAGAAAAGATGGAAGAGAAAACTAGTGTTCAAATATCTAGGTTTCCACAGAAAAGATGATGAATATATGTTCTACACTGCCTTGGAGAACAGATCAAGAGGAGATGGGCGTACATTGTTGCAAAGTAGATTTCCATTAAATATTAGGAAACATTTCCTAACTGTAAGAACAACTGGGCAATGGAATAGGTTGCCTGGGGAGGTAGTGGAATCTCCTTGCTTGGATATTTTCACTAACTGACTGAACAAGATTTTTTTTTTTATGCTCAAGGTATAGGACATTCTGTCTTGGAGCAGAGGTTTGGACTAGATGACCCTTGAGATGCCTTCCAACCCTATGATTCTGTGGTTCTGTCTGGGATAGTAAGAAAGTAATTTAAGGAACTTCGCCTATTATTTCTAAATGTCACTCACATCCCATGACAACAATGTCCCATGACTACCCATCCTAAGCAAGGGAATTATAGCGACTGGCTTGTGTTTGACTATTACCACTACTAGAACCAGGACAGTGGAAAGAAAGACTTGCATAAATCTATCTAGTGGTGTGGGTTCTGGCGCATTCATAAAGAAGCTTTCCATCCCATCCAGCGGAGCTGTTCTGGGTTGTGTGGGGGCTGGTCAGTCCGGCTTCCCTCAACCCTGGGGTTGATTCATCATCTGCCCGCTGTGACCTTTTTGTGGATTAGTTTGCGGAGAAAATCGCTTGTATTCACCAAGACCTCGATGCCGCACTTAATACAGTGGAGGATGTAGAGGTTGCAGAAACCCCAGCTTGTCTGATTTTGTGGGATCACTTTCAGTCGGTGATGCCCGCTGGCGTGGTGGATGTGCTTGGGGCAGTTTGAGCCACATCTTGTGAATTAGGTTCATGCCCAACCTGGCTGGGTAAGAGCTGCCGGGAGACAATGGGGCCGTTGCTGGCTAGGGTGGTCAACACCTCCCTACGGGAGGGCAGAGTGCCGAGCTGCCTCAAGGAGGTGGTGGTGCGGCCTCTGCTCAAGAAACCATCACTTGACGCTGACTCCCCTGCCAGCTATCGGCCTGTCTCGAACCTTCCCTATTTAGGGAAGGTTACTGAACTGGTAGTGGCTCAGCAGCTTCAGGGGCATCTTGACTGCATCGGTTATCTTGATTCTTCTCAGTCTGGCTTTCATCTGGGTCATGGTGCTGAGACAGCACTTGTGGCCTTGGTAGATGATCGCCGTGAAAAGGACCGGGGTCACTTGACTCTATTGGTCCTGTTAGATCTTTTGGCTGCATTTGATACCGTTGACCATGAGATGTTGGTGACATGCCTGCAGGACAGTGCAGGGGTGGCCGGGATTGTTCTTGAATGGTTCCGCTCATTCCTGACCGGGAGACCTCAGCGGGTGGTACTCGGTGACTGTTTTTCATCATACCGAGACCTCCCGTGTGGGGTCCCTCAGGGTTCTGTCTTGTCCCCTCTCCTGTTCAACATGTATATGCAGCCGCTTGGTGAGGTGTTCAGGGGGTACGGGGTGAGGTGTCATCAGTATGTGGATGACACCCAACTGTACCTCTCATTTTCAACTGACCCAGGCCCAGCTGTCTCGGTGCTTACCTGGTGTTTGGCAGCTGTGGGTCACTGGATGAGGGCTAATCGACTGTGACTGAATCCTGACAAGACGGAGGTGATGTTAGTGGGCAAGTCGGTGGATGTGGAGGCCCCCTCGATTGATGGGATCTGTCCTCCACTGACTTCCCAGGTGCAGAACCTGGGGGTGCTCCTTGATGTGCAGCTCCGCCTGGATCTCCAGGTGGAGGCTGTGGCAAGGAGTGCCTTCTGCCAGTTACATCTGGTGGGGCAGCTTCGGACGCTGATTTTGGTTCCGGACCTGGCCACGATCATCCATTCTTTTATTACCTCTCGGTTAGACTACTGTAACGCGCTCTACGTGGGGCTACCTATGGTTACAGCTCGGAAGCTGCAGCTGGTGCAGAATG
>QEPC01001643.1:4419751-4434198 GCA_003113815.1 Sphenodon punctatus | reverse complement strand
TCCACGGATACCTCCAAGCGTCACTCACCACACTCTGACACTCTCGCCAGCCGTTGAACTCCACTCGAGTAGCCTGGGAAAAACAACCCCTCAGGATATTGGGTGGCCTGTAATACTTTGCTAGAAGCAGGGCCCTTTCATCATTGGGGCGGAGGAACGCAACCTCGAGTGGAGCCCCTTCTCTCAGGCTCCCTTGTACACACCAATCACCCTGCTTGCACAGTGCTGTAGTCAGGGTAGGGGTTTGAGGGATTGTGGTTTTTAGTGGGGGAAGGCAGGGGAAGTAGAACCAGGAAATAAGGGTAGGAAGGAACCTTCACACACTACACAGGGAGGATGGGACCCAGACCGAGGTTTAGGCAGGGAAGTGCACCCACACGCCCGATCCCACCAACCACCCAACACCACGCTCACACTCACCTTGCTCTCTCACTCTCGCCTCGGCCGCACACACACTCTCAGTCACACTCCTTTCGCTCTACGTCACTCCTTGCTCTATCTCCTTCAAAATCGCTCGGGGCCAGTCTCACAGCGCTGCTGTTCTCCGGCAGCGCTGTGTTCTCTCTGGCTTCCTTATGTAGGGCGGGCCCCGCCCCCACGCTCCCGGAGCCGCGCTGAGCGTCGTGGCGCTAAAGCCACGCCCCCTAGGTCAGCTGGCGGCGTGGCTGGCGTGGCTGGCTTCCTTTTCTCCCGCGGGGCTTCCCTGTTCTCAGACTCTGCGCTTCGCCCCTGTGTTGGGGCCCCCGGTGGTATGCTATCTTGCCCCCCCGAGGGGGCTTGCCCTAACCTCTGTGGGCCTCTTTGCTTCCGGCCCTTTCCTTGTCGTGCCCCGCCACTGCCCCCCGGTCCCCATCGCCTTACACTTATGTCCCTCCACAGTTTGTGTCCATCAGAAGTGACAACTTTACAGTACATGACCCCTGTGCCATTGGACCAGCTACCCAGATAGGAGTGGGGAATAGGTAGGGATTTGAAAAGGATGTGTCCCCCTGATCTTTGTTGGACTTCCCATATGTTTCCCTCATAATTCATGACTTGTCCAGTTCTCACAAATTCATGTCCCCTCGAACATTTAGCCAAGCTGCACCTCTCCCACCACTCTGAAAGCCCCAAGTTCCATCTGTTTACCTTCACAGCATGTGGCTTTCCTTCCAGAGCTAGTATCACAGTTTCTGGTACCATATTTACTTGAGCACCTGAGTCCAAGTTAAAATGTATAGAGACTCATTTGTTTCCAGGCTGATGGCCCATCCATTTATCTTGTGTTGCTGTACCACCCATTGCTTCTATGAACCATTCATCTGAGCTGCTGCTGATGTTCACATCCTCCTTATCCAGCTGCACACACTCTTATGGTGTGTACAAAGCAATGCAACTTTTTGTTTTCCCACTTTACATGCAGCATTGGATTTGCCTGTGTTTTGTTGTCCCGGCATGGACAGCTCCATGTGCTGTTTTTGTTGCTGTTGTTTTTTGGAATCTCCTCCTGTGAGTTACATAATACATATGCTTTTCTGCCAGAAGTCTCTTTTCTTCTAATATTGTCTGCTCTGTCAAAGTGCTGTCCACCCTCCATGGTTTCATCCTGGAATGGGGTGATGCCTTTTGCTTGACAAATTCTTGTTTCTTTATCAAGGGTTCTTTCTGGTCTTCTCCTGGTTTTTTTTTTGTCCAGAATCCCCATCAAGTTCTGGTCTCTTATCAGTTAATCTGTTACTGCCTCCCAACTCCCAAAATCCTTGACCGGGCTCAGCAGCCTTCAATCCGTCACACACTATTCTGTGGTTTCCCCTTTTATTTGAACTCTCTGGTGAAAAGCATCTCCCTCATCTGTTTAATTCCCGCCCCCCCATGGTGTGCTGTATTCAGATTTCTGCAGCAAAGTTTCATAATTTACCCTCCTTATCCTGAATTATAAATGAAGACTGTCACTGGACACATCAAGTGCTTCAAGATCAGGTATTTTCAACTCTGGTGGGTTTTTAAATTGCTCCTTAATCAGTCTTTATCAAAGGTTTTACTCCTGGTACCATGTATTGTTTAAGTGCTGAAGCAGAGAGCTAACAGAATTGGTTTACTCAGAACTTCTCTGCAGACTGATCTAGTTGGTTTGCATCCCAGGTGCAGCATTACTGCATCATTACTGGCTAGAACCAGTTTGAGTGAGGCCTCTTAAAGATACCATTCCTCACAAAGGGTATCTTTCCTGCTCCCCACTAATGTCCCAGTGTTAGACCCCCACAACTTCCCCAGAGAGATTTAAGACAAGAAAAGAGGTATTATTCCATAGCTGAGGCAGTGACTGGGGAGCAGGAAGGATGGGGAGCAGGTAGAACAGTTTGCTGGAGCAACTAATCCCTAGCAATTTGCTCATACGATTAAGTTGTTTTAAAATGAGACACAACCACCCAATTGTCCACCCATCAACCACTCACCGAAACACCCGTGTGAAGGTGGTGTATGCTGGTGCACGCTCCCATGACCCATGCAGCACCTAATCTTGACCACTCATGGATCACTGGTGAAAAAGCTGGATTGCGCCGTGCAGGGGAACAAAAAAATGTGGAAGCCAATGCCCATGCAAACCCAGCCCATATGAACAGTGGCAGCCAGCCATGTCAGCTGAGTGGGCCACTGTTCAGACTAAAGGCACTGTGGGTGAGGAAACAGCCATTGCAAGACACAGGAACTGGTGGGGAATGCTGGGGAACCCAGGTTCCCCAGTTCTTGGCTGGGCCATGTTGATTTCAAAGGCCAGCGCATCACACTTCCCTTTCCGCATGGTCCGTGGCAGGTGGAGTGCATGGGGGCTGCCACGGTACCTGCCCAGGGAGCCGTGCATTAGAATTCCTTCCCATGCACTCCACCTAAGTGGGCACTCCATGGCTGCTCCACTCAGTTGACACTCAGTCCCCACTCCCCAGCCGTGCTCATTTGAAAATGGCCTTAGTTGTTTGCAGCAGCTTGACTATGTAAAATGTTGCTACCAAGTAGGGGCAAGTTGTTTTACAACAACATTTTTTGCAGACAAGCCCCTGTTTGTAAAACGGAAATGGAAACAGTAGGAAGTTACTGAAATTTTCTCAATAAAGCCAAGCTAAAAGGGAGAGGAGGATACCATGGAAAGGTGGTAGGTGGGACAGTAGCCAGGAGAAGGGAAGGGGAAAAGAAGGGAAGCCTTCAGAAGTCAAGCAGGAATCAAAGTGGTAAGTGGCATAGGGCAGAATCCTTCCCATCTTCCCCTCCCCAAGTCATGCTATACTGGACCTGAAAAAAATGTTCAAAATGAATCAATTATTGGACAAATGCTACAAATTCCCATTGTATTTACAAACTTTGAAACAGAGTTGACAGGGGTTTCTTGAATTTTTTCATTACTTCTAATTAATTTCAAATTTTCTTTTCATGTATTCACTATTGGTTAATTGGTTATTTGATATTGTTTAATTTGGTACTTCTTTAATCAGTGCTCATTACTTCAATAGCTATCATGTGTACCTTGTGATTGGTTGGCTGTTGTCACCCAAGACTCACAGACACAGTAGAAACAATTAGTCTTGTTCAACTTTGTTTTGTTTGTTTGTTTAAATAAATTGAAATTTTTTTGGTTAGACTTCATTTAATTTGATTACCCTGCTTCCTCTCAATAAACAAACTAAACAAATTAAATTAACTGCATTCAACTGTATTTTGTCTTTGTTAAACAAGCAAAGTAAGCAAATTAAACCAAGTTGAATTTAATGCCGACATTTGCAATGGCATGAATTTGAAAATTCATTGAAGGGAATGATCTTTGAATTTCCTCCCTGTGTTTCAAAAACTTTATTTGCTTCAGCCCACACACACACACACACAAACAATTTGCTTTGGTATCTGTTTATGAGCAGTGGCACACAACAGGTCTAAAATAAACCATAGAGCAGGGAAGGGCTCTTGAAAGTCAACTTCTTATCCAAATTCAGGACCTAACTTATAGCTCTCGCAAAACATGCCAATATATGCATATTCCCTAAGGCTGTAGTTCTCAATCTTGCTGCCCCAGCCCACACCCAACTTCCTCTTCTCTTTAGTACTTGAGGCCTCCCTACACCACACACATGTATGTGCATCTTGCTCCTTCTGTCTCTCTCCTCTTGCCACCCGGAGCATGATCATCTTTCTTTCCTATATCTTCTCACTCTCCCCTCTCTTTGTTACTTAACCATTTTGAAAATTCTCCCTAGCTCAGCCAGAGTTCAGCTGGCTGTTTGGCACCAGTACTCTTCCACATGCCTCTGTCCCCAAACATCTTTCACACACATCATTGGGGAGTGGCACTCTAAGTTTGAGAATTATTACTCTAAGGCACTCTGTGGTGCAAAATGTCAGTACTTCCAGGTTCCAAATGAGGACATTTAAGTAAAGGTTCCCTAATTACTTCTTGGTCCATTACATGACTGCAAATTCCTATCAGGCATTTTTACACTGGCCGTGCTGACGCCGGTGCATGTGCCGTGGAGGGAGGGTTTATACGGGCGCACGTGCATCCCCATGCACCCCCCACCCATCAACACGCATGGAGCAACATCCGTTTTCGTCGGTTGTTCTGTGCGTATTGGTGAGTTGGGATGCGTGTTTGTCAGGAGCACGCACACACGCCCACTCACTGTGTGCGCACCTGCTGCGTCTTTTACACAGGACTCACCCACGCATGAACACCCAGATTTCTGGGTGTTCATGCATGGGTGTCTCTTGTGTAAAAAGGGCCACAGAGATTTCTAACTATAGATTGTGATCCAAAAAGAGGTCATGCCATTAATTAATTAATTAATTATTATTATTATTTTATTATTCAACTCTTTTCTACCCTGCACCCTCCTGCTCACAGAGCAGCTTGGGGCAGCTTACAACAGAAGCAGTCATAAAATCCACAATTAAAATATACTTGAAATTTAAAATTCATTAAAATATACTAAAAGGGCAGAACCAAACCTCACCCCATCCTACCTGTCTCCCTCTCCAAAGGCCTGTGAGAACAGTCAGGTCTTACATTGTCTTTGGAAAGAGGGGAAGACTGGGTCCAGATGGTCCTCTGTCGGGAGGGAATTTCACAGCCTAGGAGCAGCTACTGAGAATGCCCTCCCCATCATCGTCTCCCAGGAAACCCGGGGGACTTTAAGTCAGGCGTCCCTGGCCGACCACAGGGACCGTGATACGGTCCAGGGCTTGAGGTGGTCCTGCAGGTAAGTGGGGCCCAGGCCGTTTAGGGCTTTATAGGTCATTACCAACACCTTGAATCGGGCCCGGAAGACAATAGGCAGCCAGTGCAGAGTACGGATTTACAGATGGGGTCACAATCCTGATTGATGGTGTTTTTACACACACATTTCTCCTGCATATTTGCTGTTACATCCTGAACTTTCTGCGTGTCTAAATCACTCACCCATATCTTAAACATCTGGCTCTTAGTCTTTGAACTTCTGCATAGAACTTCTCCCAGAACGTTTGTGTGTAAAAAGTTCTCCTGGTAAACTGCTTTGCTCCAGGCAGCTGTGGTCACTTGGTTTCCATGGCAGCCTGTCATGTCTACAGCTGCGGATACTTTAGGCTGCCTCAGGGCAGTGTGTGTGTGAAGAATGCATCCAGAACTTACTTGTGGACTTGTAAACCCAGAAGACTGAAAGACCAGCACTTTAAGGTGTGTGTAAAACTGCCCAATATTCAGTCAAACCTCACTGCAACAAGCCCTTTTTATAATGCCCCCAACATATAACTGATTGACAATATTCATATAACTGAGCAATTATATGAATTAGACAATATTCATATAACTGACTGACAATATTCAGTCAAACTCACTGCAACAAACCCTGCTTATATAATGCCCTCCCACATATAATAATTCCAGCTTCAAGAACCATTTGATCAATTGTATATTAGCAAACTTCATTGTAGTGACTACCATGAACGTTTTCTTTGGTCCCATGGGACTTTGTTATACTGACATTAGACTGTACTTTGCATGTCTTGACAGTCTGGGATAATGAGATTATCATTATACTGAAGTCTCAAAAAGGGGTCAAACAGACAACTTTTCTCTGTGTGAGTGCTTCATGATTTAGGTTCAGTTCAGAGTAGGGCTGAAATGAATATGACGTTTCATATTTGTGAAGGCTATTTGCATATTTGTTCTCACGAATATCTAAATTCAAATGTCAGCATCATGAAAATTGCAACTTCCATTTGTTCAGTTGCTTCAAGTTTGGTATTTCATCTGCTTTGTTTATTTTGTACTTGTTTGGCATTTTGGTTACTTTGGTATTTGGTACTTCATTCACTTCAGCAGTAATATAGTAGCATAGCAGTAATAGTAGAGGTGGCACCATTGATAGTAACATAGCACTGCTGAAGTTAAGGAAGTATCACAGTAACCAAAACACTGAACATGAAGTACCAAGCAAACAAAGGAACTAAAATACTGAACATGAAGCAACCAAAATGAATATCTGAAATGGCAAATAAGTGGGGAATGAATACTGCTTCATGATTGCTTTATTTAAATCAGGGGTGTGGAACCTCAGGTCTGGAGGCCAAATGTGGCCCTAGGCTAGTTTTTATGGATGCAGCCACACGAGATAAGGCCGGTCTGATGCCTGCCTGCCCCAGGGCAGGCAACTGCAGCTGCCACACTTTGGGCAGGTGAGAGGAGCAGGCCACACGATCTGCTCCCCACCTCCCCCCATGGGGAACCCAGGCAGGCTGACCGCTGTCAGAGGCCCTACTATGCCCTAGGGTGAGCCGAGGAGCTGGTCACATGAGCAGGCACTCATCCATGCCCCACCCACTCACCCCTAAATGTGATGTGGTAATGCAGGAATGGCAAGTGCACCTGCTGCTCAAGGGGGTTGGCGGACCTCGCCACCGGATGGGGCAACACAGGGACAGGACCTATTAATACCATTTGGGCAGCGTTACCCCACTTTGGGCAATGCTACGCAGGGCATGTCCGGCCTTCTCTGGCAGACACATCACGCAACAGCTGCAGCTGAACATCTGGCAGCTATCGGCCATATGATGTGTTGCATTATGGGGTAAGGCTACCTAAATCAGGTTAGTATCTTGTGTGTCTTCACCCTACGTGGCCCCTTTTCAGTTGCTCGATCTGGCCCCTGGATCTAGTAGTTTCCATCCCCAATGGGAGCCCACTCTGCTCAGGGCAAGGGAGCAGAGATGAGGGCCATGCACAGGATAGGAGACAGCTCCGTGATCTGGACCCTCCTCTTCCTGAGCACTAGCATCTCCCAACTATGCAGCCCTCAGAGCTTGTACTAATTTCCCAAGTGCAAAAGCCTGTGCCCTAAATAAACTAATTAAATTCAACTGGCTCCTGGGGTGGTGGTGGGGAGGTTCCCCACCCCTGTTTTAAGCGGACACAATCCACTGAATTTATCAAATGCGGTAAATATTCATACTGGATGCTCATTTCAGTCCTAGTCCGGCCTCAAAAGGGGAAGGGGCTGGGGTTATTTCTATCTTAAAACAGGCAGCCCATTCCCTTTCCTCCTGTGAGTCTGAGATAGAGTCTGCCTTTGGTAATTGGCTGCTGCGGCTCATTGGGGATGGCAGGCAGGCAGGACTGTCTCTGAGGAGCCCTGGGCTGGGGGATGCTGCTGGGACAGAGAGACTCGCAGGCGGCTCCTCCTGCTGCTGCTGTCACAATGGGAGCCCGCTCCACACGCCCGCCCCTCTGCCTGTCTCTCGACTCGGCACGAGCGGAGCACACTAATCATGCCGGGGACGGGAGGGGAACGCGTCACAGGCTCAGGCAAAGCCGCCTGCATTAGTGTTTGACCTGAGGGTGAGGGGGACAAAGGAGGAAGCAAGCCGCAAGGAGACTGAGAGCCGCCCAGGGAGGAAAAGTCCAGACCTGCTGCTCGGCTTCTTTGGGAGAGTCCCTGGTCGGCACGCCGGGCTGAGGAGGTGGACCCCGGCAGCAGGATGGTTACTGTGGTGGCCAAACTGGTGCACTACCTGCATCTAAGGTAAGAGGAGAGATGGAGGGCTGAGACACATTTGACACAC
The DNA here is from genome assembly GCA_003113815.1 of Sphenodon punctatus. NCBI lineage: Eukaryota > Metazoa > Chordata > Lepidosauria > Sphenodontia > Sphenodontidae > Sphenodon > Sphenodon punctatus. The sequence continues at coordinate 4,426,137 of QEPC01001643.1, read as the reverse complement.
CCCCTCAGCACGCTGTGTGACAGTCTCTCTCAAACACCCGCACAGACACCACCGTACACACATCCTCCAGCATAACCTTACAACCCCCCCAGATGCTCCCCTCCCCTTACACAAAACATACACTTCACCACCCATGCCCTTCAACCTAATACTTGCAACCCCCCAGATACTCTCCTCCCCCTGCATGATACATACACACACTTCATCATCCATACCCCTCAAGCATAACCTTGCAAACACCCCAAATGCTCCCTTCCCCCTACACAAAACATACACTTCACCACCCATGGACTTCAAGCGAAACCTTGCAAACCCCTGAGATGCTTGCCTTACAATTTCAAAACATGCACACATTCCACCATCCATACTCCTCAAGCGTAACCTTGGCCCTTTTCACTCAGACACTCTGACACTGATAAAATGGGTGTTACGTTATACGTGTTGCAGGGGTGCTCTATGGGTGCCCTGCAACATGTATAATAAAATGTAACACCCATTTTATCAGTGTTAGGAGTGTCTGAGTGAAAAGGGCCCTTGAAAACACCACAGATATTTGCCTTCCCTACATAACATGCACTCCACCATCCATACCCCTCAAGCTTAACCTTGCAAATCCCACAGGTACTTACTTCCCTCCTCATTCATCCCACAGGTACTTACTTCCTCCCACACACTATCACCACCATACAGACACACACGCACCTAAGAGAATGGCTGATTGCAATGTGGAGCAAATCCTCTTGTATTAGCTTTTCAAGTACTATTAACTCCTACGTTATTCTTCAGGATATCAGTCTGCTCCTAGTTAGCCAACAGGCTAGAGAACGTTCACTGTTCTTTTGTATGTTTTTATGTCGTAGAAATACACGAAACCAATGAAAAGCAGAGCAGTTCTTTTCCGTTTGGTATTATGGTTCTTTGAAAAAGGATAAAGTGGAAGGAGAAAAACGTGCAGCAATGTTTACATAATTACTGAAATTTTCTGTTATGTTTCTGTGATTTATACTATCGTTTTTAGAAACCCTTCCTGTTAAAATTTAAAAAGTAGAAAATAAATAAATAAGGACTTAAAAAATATATGATAACTGTCACTGTTGTCAGTGGGGCCGATCCCAAGGTTGGCCATCCCACGGTTTGTACATGCTGCAGGCCCTGTGCCTGGGGTGCATGCGGCTTGCACACAGGTGCATGCGAATGCGCTCCATGTGCTCCACACCCCGGTCCATGAGTCTTGGGATCAGCCCCACCTAACTGCAGCACAGTAGAGTACCAACGCATGGATAAAAAAAGGTTGTTTTTGTGTTGTTGTTTTTTAAATTTAGTCACTCAATAAACCTTTTTAGTAGGCTATATTTTATTCTGAAATTCTACCACTTTTTAGAATATGACATGAATGCAAATGCTGAAGCATCTCATGGACAGACGCAAGTATAGAAATCTAGAGGGAAATAGGATGGGTGGATTAAACGCTGACTTTCATTTGTATGTAACTAAATATGTCTTGCTTTTAAAAAGAAAATACAGAAGCAATATTTTTTGATTTAAAGAAGTTGGATTTGAATTGTTTCCCATGATTACTCTTGAGAAGCCTTGCTTACTAGAATGGTTCTGATGCATAGATGCATTCAAATAAAAATAGTTTGTAAAAAAGTTAAAAGATAATTTTACATAGATAAGACATGCAATTTGCATGAAATGATTCACATAGGTGCTCTGCAGTGCTGTGTTTAAGTACATGTTTATATTTGGTAGAAAAAATACCCCAGGGGATTATACTGTGGGATTTTCCATGGAACACATCACTTTGCTAGCTGCTACATTCCATGACAGTGCTATCCTCAAATGCAGGAGGGACTTACTCCTGACTAATCAGGTTGGGTTTTTTACCCAGTTCTGACACAAAACAGTTGGGGCAGAGTTCTCTGGAACTCAAAGATGGCTCCTCCGTCCCCTGAATATCTATGAATGAGACCAGAAACAGAGGTATGAGGAGGGAACCTCATGAGGCATTTTGCCATGGACTTCCAAAAAACTCACAGTAACACTAATAACAAGCTAATTACACTTCAGTAACATGCCAATTACAGTAACATGCCAATTACTGAGTATTGTCTGTACGCTTGGAGACTTACCCTAGGGGTAAACCTCAGAAAGGATAGTCCCCGTTTGGTGACTCTCGTTTGGACAACTGCTAAGACTCATCCTGCAAGTTGATTCTGTTGTGGTCCTGAGTATCCTCCATTCCCAATGATCCTAAATAGCCCAGGGACAGATCTTAAAGAGCACTTAGACAAGGTGACTAACATCCTCTAACTTACAGTTGGTGCTTATGTGCCATTTTTCTCTTTTGAAAATCTACCCCTAATAACTACAGCGTATACTACGTTGTTCTTCACAGAGCACTGACCTTGACATGATCTGCCTCTCCACTGGCCCTTACTGATGTTGAAAAAACTCTGTAATCAGGGAAGATTTTAATTGCTGGAGAAAATGTATAGTAGATGTTTTCAGATTAATAATAATTATTGTTATTATTATTGATTTCTTGTGACAGACTGCTTCATCTTTTAAGAATGCATCTAATTAAATCTCAGTAATCTTAAATTAGTTGATATTCTGTTATTCCTACTCTTAATTTTTATTTAATATTTTGTTTTAATGTTGTTACCCAGCCTGAGCCCTTGGAATAGGGCAGGTTATAAATTTAACTAACCAACTAACAAACAAATGGTAAAAGTAACTTGGCAAATCAATATTGATAAAATCAATCTGCCCGATCTGAAAATACATCTGGAATATGTATAAATTAAGGCTGTATGAATGCACATTTGCAGAGCTACCTGAAATTCTTGCCTTCATTTTGTCTGCAATTGTATACCAACTGCAGAGGGTGGTCAGCGATAACAAACCTAAGCTCCCACTCTTCCCGTATGTAGTCTAGTGATATGTGAAATGCATAGACCAACTCTTCAGTGGTGTGGTCTGCATTTTAGGAGCAGCAGAAGTCTGGCAGTATCTGAAAGTGGGTTTAAAAAACAAACAAACCCCCAAACCCTGGCATGGGCAGCTATGCCTACAGCTTAATAACAGCAGCAGGCTTTTACAGGAGTAGTTACTTTACTTGAGTCATAACCAGACAAGTAAACCTACTCTGAGAACTGTGTGCTGATTACAGTGAAGACTTATACTGTAATCTGATTCCCTAACATAAGTTACGTAATTTGTTGTCTCATCCACACTACAAAAAGAGTGATAGGACATGGGTGTTCATAACAAGACCAGACTCTCATGAGCTGGCATGATTAAGCATCACAGTGTGGGTGGACCCCTAGCAATCACCTTGCGCTACTGACCTGATATAAGATTCAGTCAAGATTTTTTTTTTTTTTTTTCCATTTGCTATCCAAACTTAATTGAACTAGTGTTTCCAGTTTCACTGTTTAGGATCACTGCTAAACAGCTACAATGTGCTTATACTTGTTACCACACAATGTAGTACCTCTTAATAAGAAGGAAAACGCTAGCAAGTGTGCTTTTGCAATTAATCGTTGCTTTCATGCGCAAAATTGCCAATTGATTATTCCAGCAATTATGTGTGTTTCTGCTAAAATAGGAGGACAGTTGCTGTATGGGGCTTATCTTTGGGGTCTGGACAAAATCTCAGACATTGAAAGAGTGCAATCAAAATTTCTGAAAAGATTACTGAGACTTCCTCCAGGTACTTCTAATGCAGCACTTAGAAGAGAGACAGGTAGGGTTTCCCTGGCATATTTTATTTGGCGTGCAGCAATGAATTATTGGCTTAGATTGTCCTTTCTAAACCCAGAGCGTCTTTTGCCATTGATTTTTTTCTGAAACTTCTACTTGTGTTTGGATAATCAGGGTATAGAAAGCCATGGGGCTTTCTATACCCTATCTAATATTGCAGAGATATGCAAGGGTCAAAGTGGAACTTTTTCAACGACTTTTAGACATCGAATACCAGAATGAAACGTCAGTGATACGAGAGGCAAGATCTCTCTGGCTACCTACCTGTAATGCCCCATGGGTAGTTCAGTGCAAAGTATTTGCTTGGTCTCCTTTCTCCCACACAGAGAGCTATGTTCCTCAGGACAAGGCTAAACATTTTCCCGTCAGCCCTATTAGAGGGCTGATTATAAGGTTGTTGCATTTCATCTAAGAGTCTGCCCTTGTGGGTCAGGTGAGGTGGAAACAGTCACTCATATCCTACTCTACTGTAGACTATATAATGATATCAGAGAGAGGTTACTTTCCCCTCTAATAAGATCTTTACCAGGAAGAGCACAGGAGGTTCATGTTTCATTCTTACTGGCTGATCGTTCTCCGGCAATAACTCTCGCTGTTGCAAATTTTTTAGCATACGTGTGCAGAATTAGGACACAGTATCTTAATGACGGCATTGGAATAGGTCGGCGTATTCAAATTGTCCCTTTAGTTATGTTTTTCACAGGAGGATTGCTTTTGGTTTTATTTTTTGTATGATTCTATTTTTATATCTTTGTATCTATTTGTTTGTGTATATGCCAAGACCTATGGTCAAGCATTCCAATAAATATTCATTCAATAATAAGGAAAACAGAATACAGTATATTAGCCAGTTGTAATTAAAAAAACCCAACTTATTTCATAGACCAATAGAATCACAGAATTGTAGATTTGGAAGAGACCTCAAGGACCACTATTGCCTTGCTCCAAGGCAGGAAGCCCTACAGCTACGGCATCTCAGACAGGTTTGTTTAGCAGGTTCTTGAAAATATCTAAGGAAGAAGGTTCCACAACCTCTCTAGACAACCTATTCCATTGACCAGCTGCTCTTCCAGTTAAGAAATGTTCCTAATATTTAATCAAAGTATACCTTGCAGCAATTCAAGCCCATTCCTCCTTGTTTCATTGTTTTGTGGCAGTGGAGAACAGGAGTTCACCGTTTTGTGGGGGCATTCTTTTAGATATTTGCAAACTGCTATCTTGTTCCCTTAGTCTTCATTTCTCCAAATGAAACATAATCAGTTCTCTCAGTTTTTCCTCAAAAGGCTTGAATTCTATCCACTCTGTCAGTTTGGTTGCTCTATATCGTCTCCAATTTTTTAACATCCTTCTTGAAATGTGTTGCCCTAAACTGGACACTGTATGAGGTCTCACCAGGGCCAAATACGGTGGCACATATGTTACCTCCCATACAGTGCATCTGTTTATGCAGCCCAAAATGGCATTTGTCTGTTTTGCAACTTGGGGTGTTTTCAGACGTGGCACTGGGCACAAACTAATCTGCTTTAGCATAGATTGATCCTTGTCCAATGTCGCGTTTAAAAAGAGCCACCAGATGTTACCACAGTCTGGCTCCTGGCTGTGATGCAGTTTAGCCCGGGCTGTCACTTGGGGAAATCCCCGAGCAACAGCCTCAGGCTAAGCTCCACCACAGTCGGGAGCCAGCTGCTGGACCCGGAGTAAAGTAGGCTATTGCATCTGATAGCCCACATTACTCTTCCTGGTCCAGAGTAGCGGCAGGGGCTGTACGCCATGGTGGCCGTCATTGGCCGCCATGGCCACCCATCAGCTGGGGGTGGGGAGAGAATGTCCATGCATCGTCCCTGCCCTCTCCCTGGTCTGAGCCGCCGTCATGCTTGTTTGGCAACCCGGCCGACTCCAACCCAAAGTGACGGGTCCCGCCACAGCCTGGAGCAGACCATGGTCATGGCAGGCCTGTCACATGTGAAAACATCCAGTGTAACATTATTGATTCAAGTTCAGTTTATGATCCACTATAACACCCAGATCTTTCCTGCAGTACTAATGCTTACCAAGTTGTCCCACATTTTATACTTGCGTATCATGTTTCTTTTTGTTTCTATATGTAATCCTTTGCATTTTGTTTTTGTTAAATCCAATTTTGTTTCTTCCAGCCCAAGTCTAGTTTATCTTGATCATTTTGTTTTCTAATCCTGTCCTCCAAACTATTGCATTTCCTCCCAGTTTTGTGTCATCTGCAGATCTGATGGTTATACGCTCCACTCCCTCCTCCAAATCATTAATGAAAGTGTTGCAAAGGACTGAACCAGGACAGTCCTCTGTGGGACTCCATTTTATACCTTCTCCCAGTTTGATATTCATCCATTAGTTATTAAGAACATAAGAAGTGCCATACTGGGTCAGACCAATGGTCCATCTAGCCCAGCATCCTGTCTCCGACAGTGGCCAATCACGGTGGCTTGGGAGAAGCATCCAACAGGTCACAATGGTGGATCCATTCCCTGTTGTTCCCCCCCCAGCTCCCATCATGTTTCCTGATCCTGTCTGGCTAATAGCTGCTAATGGACCTATCTTCCAGAAACTTGTCCAAACCTCTTTTAAACTCAGCTATAGTACTG
>QEPC01001643.1:4348299-4415034 GCA_003113815.1 Sphenodon punctatus | reverse complement strand
GATGGAGCGGGCATTCTCGGTGGTAGGGCCGCGGCTGTGGAACTCCCTTCCGGAGGAAGCTCGCCTGGCCCCAAGCCTTTTGACATTCCGGCGGAACTGTAAGACCTGGCTGTTTGCCCAGGCCTTTGGGAGGGAGGGGGGGGTGATTTTTAATCCCCCACCTATATATTTATTTATGATTATATACTGCCCTGTTTTATTGATATATTTTATATTTGCATTTTAAAATGTTTTAAACTGTTTTTATTGTTGTTAACCGCCCCGAGCTGCATGGCAGGATGGGGCGGTATAAAAATCTATAAAATAAATAAATAAATATAAACTATAAAAACCAGCCGGCCTTACTGCCCCACCAAGCTCTAAACCCACCAGCCGCCACTGGATCAATGCCCAACTGGGTGAGTCCTAGCAGGATCAGGACCAAATGGGTACGTCCTAGCAGGATTAGGGCCAAACCGGCGTTCCAGTCAGATCAAGCCAGGCAACAAGTACAAACAGGCAGTCCAAGGATATAGCCCAAATCCAGGCCAAGGTCAAAACCAGAGATGCAGTCCAAAAGGGGCAGGTTAGGCAGGGGCTGGAACACCAAGGGTGTTTTTAGACGAGCAGGCCTATCTAGCAGATTGAAAAATCTGCTTTTAAAAATGTTGCATGGGGGGCGTTTACACACACTGGAAGTCGCCAGCTGCCATTGAAAACAGAGGTGCCTGGCAGCTCGCACGTTATTTTTAAAACCAGATTTGTCATACCTCGATAGTTTGAGAAATCCAATTCTAAAAATAATGCATGAGCCACTGGGCGTTTACAATGTAAACAGCTACTGGCGCTGTTTACAATGGTGGCTGGTGACTTCTGGTGCGTGTAAACACCCCGTGTGACTTTTTAAAAAGCGGATTTTTCAATCCGGTAGATTGGCCTGCTTGTCTAAAAACACCCCAAGTCAGTGCACAAGCAGCAGGGAATCAGGAGTGCAGAGCCAGGAATCAGGAAACAGAAGTCAAAGGTCCAAAGGGCAGGAATCCAAAGTCAGAACACGACAATCCAAATGCAGACACCAAGGCATATTCTTTGCTCTGCCTGTCTCCTGCTTGCATGCAGTCACACTTAAATACCGAGCAGGCCCAGACAATGACCAATCATGGCATGAAGGGTGGGGACCACATCAGGTCTGTCCAGTTGAGGGGTAAAGTCAACGGGAGCAAAGACAGGCCTAAGCCTGGTGGGATAGAGGTGCTGGCCATCACACCAAGATCCAAAGGATACAGGTTCAAGACCTGAGTCCTTATGCAGGGAATCAATAAAACAGGATGGTGCATGCTGGCAAAGCATTCAGAAAGTTGATCTGGATTCATAAGATATATATATATATGTTTATTGTTGGCATTAGCTTTTCACTATAGCCCTTTTAACCCTTTAAAACAAACTCAATGCGACTAATACACAGTTAAAACTTAAAACAAACAGTATACATTAAACTTTAACATATACATAAGACTAGTATGTTCAACACAGAAAAGATCAATATTCCTATACAGTTCCACGGGTCAATACTTATCGCACAATACTGATTTATAATGACCCATCAGTCTCTACATTGGCACATAAATTGGAAGAGAGTTGGACATATAAGGCCACTGCATTACAATCTTCAAGATTAGTTAAACTTAGTATTTTCACTATTTTATTAGTTGTGTCATAATACTCCTTACCAGCAAACAGAGGTAAAATCCAAACTTCCCTTAGCTGAGAGATTCATAAGATACTAACTGCATGATTTAGGAAAAGAATATTTCCTACTGAAACAGCAGCCATGATTACTGAATACCATAAAGAGATCATACCCAGTAGTTACAACATAAATTACCACCACACATTATCTCTGATATTTCAGTGGACTACTGTCATATTCCAAACTGGGGATACCAATGTTTTCCTTACCTGATGCACCTCTGAATGTGGATCTATTTTTACCACCCAGAAATGAAACACAAAAGTGGCACTGTTGAATGTTTCGGTATCATTTCAAGAAATTAACCAAATAAGCAATATAAACTTGTATCTATTAGATGAGATCAGGTATTGGTAATTAGTGGATATATTTTATCAGCATCAATTTGGGCTCATTAACTCTTAGGGTGTTAACAAACGAGATCACGATAGCCCACACCAGGCAGGTGTCCACCTGCCTGTTTATTAGGCGTTGGTCCCCACCAGCCACAAGGCCTCCACCTACAGCCCTCACTCATGGTGAGGTCCCGAAGAATGTGGCACCTGCTGCGTGGGCTAATATGAGCCCATGTTTCCATGTCCCTTCAGTTAGATTACATGCAATGCCTCCGCACATACAGGTCAGCCTGCCACACTCTCTGCACTCGGTCTCACTGGTGCCGCAAGTGGGGGCTGCTCATAAACATATGAAACATACGCTGGGGGCTGCCCATTTATTCGGTTGGACATGCTGGACATCTGAGTGGGGGCTGAGCAGGGGCTGCATGGACCAAATTAATCTGTTGTCTCGTTTGTTAACACCTTTAGCTGTAAACAGCAGTATAAGAGGTAATCAGGTTATTATTAGGAATGTATGTTTTCTATTTTCTTATATCATGTTTTATTAAAAAAAAATTAGCTTCTCTTTTGGGCACATTAGTTGATTTTTATGGGATTTTATTTCTGCTGTAAAGTGTTTAAAAAAAATTAATACAATCAACATAACTAACAATTTAGCACATTAAATTTCAACAAAATTATATGTCTTTTCCAAGGTTTTGGAAGTAATGAGTACTATAAGAACTGAGAGCTGGAAAAATATATTTAGCCATAAATACTGCACAAAGGAAATATTTCATCCCCACCCCTTTTATTTAAAATGATTACTGGCAGTGAAAAGATAAATATTATGATGACCATTTGCAGATATGGCGTATAATTAAATAAGTCAAAACAAATGTACAAGAATACTTGAGAACAAGGAACAAAGGAGACAGAAGTGGATAGAACAGCCCCAAATGACAAATCCGAGAAACACTAAACAAACAGGACAAGACAAAGATGTGGTAAACTTGTAAAGACAACACAGTATTCATGAAGTGAATGGCCCTTGGTGTTACCAAAGAGATTCTACAATGCGTTACATAAAGAGATTATCAGTTCATAATGGCATGGGGGAAAATGACTATTTCTATTATTTTGGGAAGTTTTAAAAATCATTAGGCTAGAGAAAGGGGAAAGATCAAGATTATAAATACTATTTATGAAAAATCTCATATAGTTTTAAATGAATATGGAGGCAAATTTGAAATGCTAAAATTTAGCTTTTATGTTGTATGTTAAAACTTTTGTTATAAAGTGGCTTACAGTTTTGTGTAGCTCTAGGAACTTCTGTATAATTTTTGAGTAGCAGAGCCCTTGCTAAGGCCATGCCTTTTGTCAAAAAGGTCAATAGAGTTTCAGATGCTGTAGTTGTCTTTTTTGTTCATATTTTTTAAAACACAAAATGTTCCAAAGAGAATGAAACTAACTTTTCCCTCCCTTTTGTGTCCCATTAGACGGAATTCTTTCTAGAGCCTTCTTTCACCACAAGCCCATTCTGAGCCCAACTGCATTGGGACTGACCTGAACCTGGTCCCAATGCAGGTGAACTCTTCTGAGCCCAAGCTCGATATCATGGGGTGGCTTGAGCACTCACAGAGAGCTTTGATGTTATAGCATCTTATGGGGGGGCAGGGTCATGTAAGGAAAGGGGTAGGGGAATTCCTTAGCCTCGCTCCGTAGCCTTTCTGATGTAGCCCTGCTCTCACTTGTGTTGTCAGAAAGTGCTGTGCTGTCATGGACTCTGTGAGGCCAGGGCCTTCCACCCATGGGGAGCATGGCCCATTCTAAGGTCAAGAGGCTTTGGCCAGGAAGGCTCCTGAAACAAGCCCAACAGCAGGACCAGTCAAGTCGCACTGGGCTGGGTTCAATCTGCAGAGCTCTAATTCCTTCATCACCCAATAGAGAACCTAATCCTAAATCAGGGCTGGGGGATCTTTTCCCTCCAAGGGGCCACTCTGAAAATTAGTACATGGTCCTAGGGTCACATAGAAGTTGAGGCCACATAACAAATTTAAGGGGTGCACTCAGGAAGAGGCGGGTCCAGTTCATGTATCAGTGCCATGAATCTGTCCCCTATCCTTCTGTGCAGGACCTCATCTCTGCTCCCTTACCCTGAGCTCAGTTTTTTAGTGCTTGGGGGTAGGATGCAGGTGCCAGATCCAGGAACTGGAACAAGGCCACATAAAAACTAGTCATGAGCTGCATTTGGCCCCCGGGCCTGAAGTTTCCCACCCTGTCCTAAATTTTTAGCGTCACACAAAATTTCTCATTAAAAGTAGGCAGGATTTTTTTTTTTGAGTCCGTTCTGTAGAATCAGCCTCTTAAACTTAGAAAAGAGTGTTTTACCTTAGAGACGAGAGACTTAAGTATCTAAGCTGATTCTGTTTATTGAACCAACTTCTGATGTTAAGTGTTGCAGGGTCTTTTTTCAGGCTCAGTGAAACTTGGTAGCTTGTGCATACTCAAAAACATAAATTAGTCCAGTAATAATAGGTTATCATATTAACTACTTTGTCTTTTGTCTCTCTCATACTTGGGACCAAAAAGATAGTCACACACAATTGTTTTGCCTTAGTCTGATAGTGGAAACTTTACCCACATAAGAAATCATGATCACAGTGTGGTTTGAAGGTTTTAATTATATTACTTGAGGCGCATTATGTGATCAAATAGTTAAAATACTAATGTAAATGTACGAGCAGCTTCATTAATGTTGCATGTTAATTCTTTTGGGCCTCAATTCAAGGTCCATGCTTGTGTGGATCAAACCTACCCTGTGCATTCACATTCAGTATGTGTGTACATGATGCCTGAGCCAAAATCCACTGCTGCCTGACAACTCTTGTCTCCCGCATCTGTTGCTGCAGCCCTGCTTCTCCCTCTGCCAGGTGGCAGTACAGCTAGGCAGCAGCAGGCATTGGCTCTGGCACCATGTGTCTGCACACTGTGGCTCGCGTGCAGAGTAGGTTTAGTCCCAGTGTAGCGCGCGTACATGTGGACCTTGGATTGGGGCCCAATGGCCCAATCCAAGCTTCTCATGTTCGCTCCATGCGCGTACCACATGCAAGGATGTGCACATGCAATACATGCCAGAGCCAAAGTCTGCTGCTGCCCAGCTGTGCTGCCACCCAGCAGAGGGAGAGGCAGGGCTGCAGCAGCAGATGCGAGAGACAGAGCGGTCAGGCAGCAGTGGATTTCAGCTCAGGCATCATGTACACACACATTGAATGCGAATGCACAGGGTAGGTTTGGTCCATGCGAGTACGGACCTTGAATTGACAAATATGAAAGACAGCCTTCACCCTTACGCCCCATAAAGTCTCTGCGGTCATCTGGAGTGTCATCTTGAATATACCATCTGTCCATCAAGTTTGTACTGCTAGGACGTGCAGAGAGTTGTTGTTGGTAGACTTTTTCTATTTGGCCAGGCATTTAGCAGGCAGGGATAGGGTTTGAGGAGGTATAAGATAAGGAATTTGAACTGGTTTTGTTTTATTCTTATTTATGATTTTATGTATTGTAACCCACCCTGAGCCCTCAGGGTAGGGTGGGCTAATAAATTTAAATAAATAAATGATGTGCAAGCTGGGAATGGGGGAGGTTGGAAACTGCAGAGTGGCGTAAACTAAGTTCTCATCCCACTGTAGCTTCTAAGCAGCAACGCAGAATGGACCCAAGGAATCCTCACAAGCTTCTTCCCCATGGTCAGTTCTGTGCTGCAGCTTCTGTTAATGGGTGAAAACAGACACCCTTTAACCACCCTTGGTGGTTATTTATGCATGTTTCAGGGCTGCATAGGGTACCAATACAGCCCTGCAATATGCATAAATAACCACCAAGGGTGGTTAGTGTCATGTCTGTTTTCACCCAATGTCACCAGCGTAGTGGTAGAGGGGAATGGACCCGGGGCCTTGTCCTGAGGTCTGCTCTCTGTTGCTGCCTGCTACCCCAGCGGCAGCAGGAGAAGCGATGCCACAGAACAGACCTAGAGCTTGGGAGAAGTCTGTGAGGTCTGTTCTGTGCTGTGGCTTCTGCTGTTGCTGCCGTGATAGAAACAGGGGTAATGGACTCCAGAGCTTGGGGGAAGGCTCTGGGTCCGTTTCCCATTGCTGGCACCCTAGTGACAGCAGCAGAAGCTATGGTGAGGAAAGAACTCAGTCCACCTGCAACTGCAGCTTCCAAACAACGCCCCCCCCCCCCTCCTCCAGCAGCTCAGTGGGTATCAACTGCTACCCACAAAGCTGTTTCATCTGTGACCACAGACACTGATAACCTTTTTGCATGTTTTGCAAAAACTTGCCAATGACCAGTGGCAGTGTCGTGTTCGTTTACACCCCTTATTTAATTTGTCTCCTTCCTCCATCCTCCCTTCCCATCACTCATTTCCAAGGATGCAGCTATAATAGAGAAAGCAAAACTGCATTACAGATGAGATTTTCCTTATAGCCAAGATTATAGTTGAGATTCTCCTTTTCAGTTAGGCAATGTCTTTCATTCACTGTTTACTTCCTGCTAAAACAGAGGCTGTTGGAGTTTTGCTATGATGGATAAGGTTTTTCATAAACCTGACCCATGTAATGTTATAAGAGCCAGAAAATATAATCCAGTTTTTACTAGCACTCCTCTGTGTCCGAATAAAACAATCCTGGGGCAAAAATGGAACAAATGAAAGCACCAGAATCCCCAGACTGGCAGGAATGGTTGCAGATCATCCAAAATGTTTCTTAGAAACCACTATTGTCACAGAGAAATAAGAAGGTGATTTTCTCCACATTGCTGCATTTGGCAGACACAGAGGCATTGGAGATTTACTATGAGAGCATAAAGTGTACTGCAGGAAAACTAAACAAAGTAATTTAAAAATCCACAACAGAAATGTGCCTCATGAAAGACACCCTTTCTTCACAGGAAACTGGCAGCATAAAGTGAGCTGAGACCACTGGCTATTATTTTCCTGTTATTTCAAGCATTGGTGTGCTCTGGTTGGTCCCAGTCTCTACTTGTAGCTATTGGTGGGATTTCTCTGTGTGGATGGTTGGGGTGGAGCAGGGAACTGGACAAGATGACCCTTGAGGTACCTTCCGGCCTTGTGACTCTTACTCTATTGGCAAAACAAAGCTGTGCCGTGTGAATCTGAGCACTTTACCAATTGACTAATTAGATACCAAATTATTTGCAGTATAACTGACAAGTAGCTCAAAGCAAGGATATTGCAGACAAGACTTGATTTGACTCTGCAAAGACAGTTTCAAGTGACAGCCATCGTTCCTGAAAAAGGTGATAACAAGCAAGTAGTAAAATAACTCAAATGTGTGCAATTAAAAATGGACCACTATAGAATGCAAGAGTAAGCAAATGGCAAATGTCAGCTATAGAAGCAATTGCACAACATAAAGATTGTCAGCACAAAGGTAAAATTATCTTCCATGCAATAAAGACAACTGTTTGAAGGGAAAAACCTACATAAGTTGCATTTATTTGAAAAGTTATAAAAATAATCTCTTTGTTAAGGATAACTCTGAGCTTTCCAACTTGAGACTAACTTAGGGAATTTTAAAACTAGATGCTACCATGCATAGTCACCCAGGAGCCACTCATCCGACCGCCCATCTGAAGGTGGTGTGGAGGAATGTGCACTCCCGTGAACCACCCAGCACCCGTTCATGGCCACTCACGGAGCACTGCCGAGAAATCCAAAGTAATCCATGCGGGGCAAACCAAATATTTATGTCGCAACCAACAGCCACATATCCCCTCCCCCTATGAACAGCGACAGCCAGCCATGCCAGCAGACTGGTCCACTGCTCATAGGCACTGTGGGTTGGGGACATGACCTTTGCAAGTCATAGGAACTGACCATAAGCACTGGGGGAGCCTGAGTTCCCCAGCACTCATGCTGGGACATGTCGTTTTCAAAGGCCACCCCAGTGTGCTGCCCTCTCTCCTATGGTCTGTGGCAGAGGGACGTGAGGCAGCTGCCGTGGTAGCCACACCGGGAGCCGCCTGTTAGAATTGCTCCCCGTGGACTCCACCTGAGTGGCTGCTCCATGGCAATGCCAGTCAGCAGCCACGGACCCCCACATCCAGCCTTGCTCATTTAAAAACACCCTTACACAGGGTCCTCCTCTCTGTTGTTCTCTTCTATATTTTGTATATTCCATATCATTTATAAAGCATAGGACATTATATTTGTGTCACTGTATGGCAGTGACACCATGTACAGTACTAAGTACGAACATTCTGAAGGTCTGAGACGTAGTCCAAAAGACGACTATCAGACTGGTAATTTATTCTACAAGCATCTTTTTCATCTATCACACTTAGTTTATACACTTCAGTTTCCTCTAGCATAAGAACATAAGTAGTGGCATACTGAGTCAGACCAACGGGCCATCAAGCCCAGCATCCCATCCTCTGACAGTGGCCAATCTCGATCGCATGGGAGAAGAACCAACAGTCACAATGGGCAATCCATTCCTTGTTGTTCACTCCCAGCTCCTGACAGTAAGAAGTTCATGCCATAAGCTGCTTGGCTAATAGCCATTAATGGACCTACCCTCCAAGAACTTATCAAGTCCTTTTTCAAACCAAGCTATACTACTGGCCTTGACAATGTCCTCTGGCAACAAATTCCATAAGTTAATGAATTAGCAGGAGGTGTTGAGTCTCCTTTCCTTCACCTAGCTATGAGAGACCAGAGCTTTTCCTCTAACTCCTTCCAGGGAAAGAGCTTTTTCTTTCAGTGGCAGTCCAAACCTAATATTAAATGATGGTGCAGTGGGCTTGCTAGAGGACTTCTGTATTAGTGTAAGTTTCAGTCTAAGGGCCCTTTCAGATGTTGCATTTACTGCAGTGCCATCCAGAGACAAACCAGCCTATGGTATGCTAGTTAGGGGTGTGCAGAGGAAAAAAAATAAATTCATTTCTGTTATTAAAATTGCATTAATTTTGGGGGTAGCTTTTTAAATTTGTTTTTTGTCCATTTTCATTATTTGTTGTAATTTCTGGTATTGGTATTTGGGGGGTAATTTCTGGTATATCGGTAATACTGGAAATTATTGTAAATTACCAAAAAATAACAAAAATAGAAAAAATGAAATTTTTCATTATTTTTGTTTTATTACAATATTGTAATAATGAAAACAAAATGCACATCCCTAGTTATGTCATTCATCTATTCATGTTTTTTGCTCACATGTTTAGTCTTGTGTTGGATAGTAATATTGTATTGGTGGTGGTGGCTGTAGTGGTTTACTATCAAGGATGTTTCCACCCACATGTGGATTCCCAGATGGTAACCCAGAATGTGGAAAGTAGGTTGTGGTGGAATCACCGAAATCAAGATTAGAGCGATAGACGTGAGAGGTCATTGTTAAATATTCTTCTTGCTGATGGAATTTCAATAAATACCTTTTGATGTAAGGCAGTGCTCTGCTCTCTTATTCAGTCAGGTGCCAGGTGATTATTCATATTTTCTACAAAAATTGTTCCAGTTTCCAATCCACCTTAGTGGATTTAGAAAGTGAGAAATCAGTAGGGCTGATCCCATGCCCCGTCTGCATATGCAGGTCCATTGTGAGTACATTGTGCCACATGGATCCCTATGCGGAGGGGGTTTGGGATTGTGACCATTGCCCTCTTCGGTATACTGAGAAGTCTATGTTCCTAACATGCTGGGTGTAAACGAATGCGGAGGCTGTCTGCTCCTGGAGCTGCTCCAGGGGTGCACTCCTGCATTTGTCCGCTTGCAGCCCTGCCTGGGTCCATTTTACATGGACCCGGTGGTTTCCGCAGCCTGCACTCCTCCTGTGCGGTGCCCTCCCCCCCACACCATAGGGTGAAAACAGACATGATGCTAACCACCCTTTAACCACCCTTGGTGGCTATTTATGCATGTTGCAGGGCTGTATTGGTGCCCTATGCAGCCCTGAAACATGCATAAATGACCACCAAGGGTGGTTAGCGTCATGTCTGTTTTCACCAATAGAGTGGTATGCAGATCGCCTGACACTCTAGGCTGATGCCCACAAATCCATGGTGTTTCCCAGGGCAACGACTGGCCGAAAGTGGAGCCAATGCATGGATTTGCTGAGCACATGGACAGTAGCTCCACTTCGGGCCATTGCCCTGGGTTAAGCTGGCCCGCTCCACAGGCAATGCTCTGGGATGTTGTGGAGCGCTTCAAATGGGGCTGCTGGGAGCAGGCACAGCTTGCTCTACTTCCAGGGCCAGCCCAAGGGTTTCAGGGGCCATGTGCCAAGCCTTGCTGTGGGGCCCCAAAGGCCGGCCGGCACTCACTAGAATTGGGGGGGAGGATTTTCAGGGGATGAGGGGAGGCTGGTTACTTACCTGCAACTTGACTGTGTCAACTCAGCTCCGCAGTGTATAACTGGCCAGGGATTCCCAGGAAGTTTATGCCCCCCCCCTCCCCCAGGACTGACTCGGAGACACCCGGTGGGGGGAAAAAACAGAAACCGGCGGCATCTGTCAGTGTCTAGCCCGCGGCGGCGCAGGGCTCCTCCCCCTGCGGGGCCATGTGACTGGGCACTGGTGACATATGCCTCAGGCCGGCCCTGTCTACTTCCACGACCGTCAGGGCACTTTTAAATGGATCGACCAACCTGGGAGTGAAGCGGGCTGGCATGGCCAGCACTGGGGTAGCTGTCCATCTCTAAAAGCACCCACTGTGACATTAAACTTTTAGGCTGCATTTATGAAAATAATAATCTATCAGGCAGGAACAATTGTGGTAGGAATAAGGCATTCCTGGAAAAACTTCAAATAGGGCAAATGCACTTGAATAACTGGAACAATATTTTTGGCACAGAAATCACTGATGCTGCAAATAAACACTCTTTTGACTGTGAGAGTCAAACATGAAGTTTAATAAGACATTCTGTAGTTGCCATTAAATCAAGTAGAAAAAAACATTTCATTAAGTGGTACAGCTGGCATGGGAACAACAGAATCAAAACCTCATTAGTTCTGGCCAAATATTTTGCCAAGGAAAACTTAAAGGAGGGTTAGAGACTATTAGCTTCTGGAGTATCAGTATAATACAAAATCTTGCTTTTGGGGAGGAGATGGTGACAACAGATTTATGATTTAGTAACTGTTTTAGGATAGTTTGTGATTGCTTAAAACAAGTATTTCCTATGTTGATTTAAAAATGAAGATATTGTAAAAATGGTTCAGATATTGCAGAATGGAATTTGTGATAGAGAACATGCCAACAGTAAGCAGCAATGAATGTAAGATAGAGATCTGATCATCTAGACACATCAGGGGATATCCAAAACATCTGGATGAAAGGGTGTCCGGGTGAGTGAGTGGGGTGTAATCTGTTTTTCCCGGTGTCCCATGCCCCCTCCCCCCGCAATCTCAGCACTCCATCATATCCAGGCTTAGCTGGAGGTTGAAGACCCTTTCATCCTCCTCAGTTCATCCATGCACTTCAGACAGTGGGTATTTTCAGATGTTACGTTACCACACTCAGCCACAGTGAAGTCCCCGTGGTGGTGGATGGTCCTGTAACGTCTGGTTGCTCGCCGTCAGATGTTCACCACGGTGAACCACCAGTGGTGAGCAAAATAACCACGCTTTTGAGGATGGTCCGGGCACCATCCCCGAAAGCGTGGTTAATTGAACCACAGCCTGGAATCGGCAGACGGTAACGTCTGTTACTGCCACTGATTCCGGGCCGTGGCCCAGCCCCCAGGTCCAAATCGGGCGCAGTGGCCAGATTGGTCGCTGCGCCCACCCGTCTCCAGGAGGGCGGGCGGCTGGAGGAGCGTGGGGTTGGGCTGTGCAGCCGCATGTTGTGCCATGCAGCCCCCTCCCCCCCCGATTCCCCGCCGGAATCAGCCGGCATGTCTGCTGGATGTGACATTTTGATTCTGGTGGGGAAGCAAAAGGTGATTCCGTTAGGCGCCCTGTCACGTTTGAAATCACCCAGTGACTCTAGATGAATGAAAATCCAGATAAACAGGTCTCTACTGTAACATCAGAAGAAGCACTTAAAATGTAGGAAAGTGAGCTGACCGCTTATTCCTACTTTTGGAAAAAGATCTCATAACAAACAAATAGTTTGTTTATTTATTTATTTCTCTAATTTTTGTGCCGCCCTTTCCAAAAGGCTCAGGGTGGTTACAATCCACACACAAGGTTAAAAACATTAAAATACATTTTAAAAAAAACACACACCCTCTTCTCAACCTCCCAGCCTCCCCCACAATCCCACCGAAAATCTCAGCCAAACCGCACCTATCCCTGCCTGCCAAATGCTTTTCCAAACAAAAAAGTTTTCCACCTCCTCTGGAAGATAGCCAGGTTCAGGCTCAAGTGAACGTTCTGGGGAAGGGAGTTCCACAACAAAGGAGCAGGAACCGAGAACGCCTTCCTGTGCATTCCTGACCCGTGGACAAGGGTAACAGATGGAACATGCAGGAGGGCATCCCTGGCTGATCATAGGGGCTGCAAAGGGACATGGTAGGATAGACAGTCTCTCAGATATATGGCACCCCCTGGTGGATAAGTAAGATAATAGTAAAAACGAGGGTTCTCCCTTTACCCCGCATACATAGTCTATTGAGCTGGATTGATATCTACCTAAAAAATGGGATTCACAACTAATACTGCAGTTGGCAGCCTGCCTGAAAACTGAACCCATCCAACTAATAAGAGCTAGAACTATGGTAGAATTATTGGGCCAAGCGGCGATTGCTGATTATGAAACCTTGGTCCAGACATTGTTCCCATATTTAACTAAGGAAGCAAGGGCACCTTGCACTCACTATACATCAAACAAACCTTGGTTTGACAGAGAATGTCGCTTGGCCAGACAAGACTTCATATCTATTTATCATACTATCACAATAATCGGATAAACTTTCACTTCAGTATTTTGCACTTAAAAAACAATACCAACTTTTAATCAAAAATAAGAAGGCAGAATATATTACTCAGGTTTGGCATGCTTTATATACTGCTGGAAAAGACAATGATTCAAGACATTTTTGGCAAATATTAAACGGCATACTTAAACAAGGTGTAACGGTTAGTTTTTTTCCAATTCCAACTCAGACTTGGGAGACGTATTTCAAGGATTTATTTGCTGCTGAACAAACCGGTATTCCCCCTGAAGTATCTTTAATTGAGGACCTAAATCCGTGGCCTCCAATTACTCAGGGGAAGATTATGGAAGCTATAGACTCTGCCCTATTAGAATTGACTTTATAAAACAGTTTAAGGATTGGTGGGTTCCTTATTTAGCGGCCTTGTTTACTATAATCAATGCCATTGGTATTTTTCCGAAGGGATGGGGCAGGCAGTCGTTACTCCAATTTTCAAAAAAGGGCAGCGTGCCGATTCCTCAAATTATCAGCCAATTAGCGGGTAATCAGCAAACTTTATGCCAAAACTTTGCTCTCAAGACTTAGCTTATGGTTGGTTACTGAAAACATCATCCACTTGGAACAGACCGGGTTCCAGAAAGCCAAATCTACCATAGAGCAATGTGCAATACTATACCATCTTGCAAATAAGTACAATAATAAAAATGGCAGATTCTTTGTGGCTTTTATGGATCTCTGTGCTGCGTTTGACCCTATAAACAGGGAGATATTATGGGAAAAGTGTACAGCATTGGCCATAGATCCACGATTGCTTTTCCTAATCCAGGCTGTTCATCATCATGCAAGGATGGTGATTAGACTGGACCCTCAGGGTCATCTTTCAAATGAAGTACCGCTCCATAAGGGAGTTAGACAAGGCTGTCTGCTGGCCCCGTCGCTTTTTAATATATATATTAACGATGTGGTCCCATTATTGGCAGACCCTATACTACATCCTCCCAAATTGGCAGCAAGGCCTGTGGGCTGCTTGTTATATGCCGATGATCTGGCAATTATGTCCCAGACGCAAGTTGGCCTTAAACGTCAGCTAACAATTTTTGCCAAGTACTGCCACCAAAATAAACTGGAAATCAATTATAGGAAATTGAAAAGTATGGTTTTCTCCAATGAAAGGAGAACATATACATGGTCTATAGAGGATAAATCAATGCAACAAGTAAAGGTTTTTAAATATTTGGGTATAAACTTCCAATACAATTTGTGGTGGTCTAAACATTACCAGCAGACCAAACAAGATATTGGGGGCGCCCCCCTAGCTATAGCCAGGTTATTTGGACATCTAGGAAAGACGGATTTGAAATGGGCCATTAGAGCATATAATTCTAAAATAAGGGCCAAGTTTTTATATGGTGCTGGACTGTGGGCAAATCCACCTCCCAGAGGCTTTAATCTGCCTCAAATCTGCCTGATAGGACTTATACTGAAGGATTCTTTTGTAAGTTCATGGGACAAAGAAATGACAACTTACTTGGCCAGGGTGGGTTACTCTAAGGAAAGTCTTCTGGCAAAGGGTAGGCTTCAGGTTAGAGCAGAGTTATTCTAACGATTACGGGACTTAGAAAGGCAAAATGCAGTTGCACGTATTAGGGAAACCCCGTTCCTAAGAGACTATTTGTCACTTATCCTACCTCCAGATCAGATGGCCTCATATTTAATGGAACTCCAGATTTTCAAGTCGAGATATTTATTTTTTTGTGCCCGTTTGAACTCTTTGCCCTCTAAGATATTGGATGGTAGGATACTAAAAATGGCATATGCCCAGCGACTATGTCCTTTTGATGCGTGGGTGCCAGAAACTGTAGAACACATCTTACTAGAATGCAAACTGTATGACAAACCTCGTGCCCACTATTTGATTTCTAATCTGATTTGATTTTCGTCAAATACAAATCATGCGTTAGTGCGCATACTTCTTGAGGACTCAAACATAAAGGTGACTAGGGCCATGGCTGGATTTCTTAAGGCTGCATTTGCTATAAGAGAGAGATTTTTGGATTTTAAACCAATTGATGCAGACTTGGATCTAAGAACATCAGTAGAGTAGTATGAATTATGGTTATGCTGTGTGTGTAATGAAATATCAGGGGAAGACTATGTAATGAAAGTGGTCCTGTACTGTAGATATCTGGGACATACTTTTATAATTATTTTGCAGACTTAATTATTGATATGAAGAGAGATCATACTGTATTTTTGAAACCACCAGTTTGGACTGGTGGATTTTTAAAGCAGATTATATTTAGTAGTATTATTTTTTTTAGTTTGGGATACATTCAATTATATGTCACTAGGCTAATT
Organism: Sphenodon punctatus; assembly: GCA_003113815.1. Classification (NCBI taxonomy): domain Eukaryota; kingdom Metazoa; phylum Chordata; class Lepidosauria; order Sphenodontia; family Sphenodontidae; genus Sphenodon; species Sphenodon punctatus. The sequence goes on along the minus strand of QEPC01001643.1, from coordinate 4,399,732 downwards.
TTGATTTTATTCTTACATATTGTAAGTTACTTGTAATATGTTTTTTACGATGGCGTTGTATTGTGCTAAGTACAATAAATTAAACAACTGATATATGGCACCCAGACCGTTTAGGGCTTTAAAGGTCAAAACCAGCACCTTGAATTGTGCCCAGAAAGCTGTAGGGAGTCAGTTCAGACCTTGGAGCACTGGTGTAATGTGCTCCTGGTGACTTGTCCCTGAGAGGAGCCAAGCCACCACATTCTGCACCAACTGCAGCTTTCAAACAGTCACCAAGGGCAGCCCCGTGTAGAGTGCATTGCAGTAATCTAGCCTTGAGATGATGAAAGCATGGATGACAGTGGCCAGATCTGAATCCAAAATAAAACTCCTCACCTGATGGGTGAATTCCTCACCAGATGGAGTTGGTGAAAAGCACTTCTGGCCACTGCTGCCACCTGCCAATCCAGGTGCAGCAAGTGATCCAAAAGCACTCCCAAGGCTGCGAACCTGAGTGACCAGAGTGGGCCGGACGCCATCAATGACAGGTGTCCCAACCACCTCCAAGTCACACAACCAGCCAACCATCATCACTTCAGTCTTGTCAGGATTCCGCTTAAATTGGCTCACCCTCATCTAGCCCAACAGTAGCCAGACATTGGGTAATCACTAAGACTGTGGGACCTGGGTCAGATGAAAAAGAGAGGTATCAACATATTGATGAGACATCATCACAAACCTCCAAATGACCTCGCCCAGCAACCTCAGATACACTTTGAACAAGAGGGGGGACAGAATACAGGCCTGCAGGATGCCACAGGGAAGATCCTGAGGAGATGATGAGAAATCGCCTAGCACCACCAGCTGCTGGGACCTCCCTGACAAGAAAGAGAGGAAACACTCAAGAAGCAGTCCCATGCACACCCTCCAGATCCTGCAGTCATGCCAACAACACTTCATGATCAACTGTATCAAAAGCCACAGAAAGATCTAATAAAATCAACATGGTAGAATTCCCCTTGTCCATCTCCAGGCACAGGTCATCGACCAAAGCCACAAGCGCAGTCTTTACCCAGGATGAAAACCTGACTGAAACAGGTCCAGGAAACTGACAGCATTGAGATGAACCTGGAGTTGTTGGGCAACCACCTGTTCAATAAGCGTCCCTAAAAAGGAAAGGTTAAGAGACTGGCTGATAGCTGGCTGGGGCATCAATGTCCAAAGATGGTTTCTTAAGCAGGGTCCGGACCACTGCAGTTTTAAGGGCATCTGACACCCTCCTCTCCCAAAGGGAGGTGTTGACAACCCAGCCAACAACGGCCCCAGTGTCTCCCAGCTGGCTTTTACCAGCCAGGAGGGGCAAGGATCCTATTCAGAACTGGTTGCCCTTATCACCCCAAGCACCTCCCTAGTAGGGATGGGCGAACGCGGTTCGGAAGTTCGGAGTTTGGCCCGAACTCTGCCTGTCCAGATGACCGAACACGAACATACCGAACACCGAATGGCGAAATGGCCAAACAGTTCGGTCAGTTCGGATCGCTTTCGGGTGAGTTTGGGTGACAAAAAAAGGTTCACTGTAAGGTGACAGGGAGGGGTAGTACTAGTCACTGAGGAGCAGACTTCCAGGCACCAGGGGTGGAGAGGCTTGCAAGAAATGAAACTATCTGCCTCCCCCCTTCCCAACACCTTCTGAGCTAGTCACTGTTCCTGAACAGCAGGCGTTGAGTAGGATTATTAGATTGCTTTAAGTTTCATTTCAGTTTTGTACTGAAATGAAACTTAAACCTTAAACTGAAACCTTGTGTTTGTGATTTCCCCCCCCAATCCCAGAGAGAGAGAGAGATAGAGATATTAGAGAGAGAGATAGGTTAGGGATAGTAGTTGTAGGAGCTAGCTTAGTGATAGAGATAGCGTTAGTGATTTAGTTTTAGTGTTTGTAGGAGTAGGCCTGTGTACTTATTAGATAATCCATTTAGTTCATAGCATTTAGAATAGTTAATAGCAGTTAAATTTAGTGTAGATAGATATATATATTTATTAGATAAAAAAACAAACAAAAAACCCATATAAAAACAAATAGAAAACAAAAGAAAACCATATAAAACCCAATAAACCATATAAAAAACAAAAAAACCACCCATAACATTTCCCGAATGGCCGAACGGAACGGCCAAACCCGGCGAACTAACCGAACACAGCCAAACCGAACAGCCAAACCCGAACCGCGATCTGTTCACCCATCCCTACTCCCTAGCATCGGTGGGTGATACTTATAGATACCGATGGTACGTAGAAAGTAGCTGAACAAATGGAAAGAGATGTTTCCAAGAAATAAATTATTACTGAAAAAGAAAAATGTGACACCTAGTAAAATTATAGAGAAGTCATTCCACATTAAAGCGTATTCATGTTTAGAGTAGGGCAAACAATGCAAACATTTTCTGCTAAAATTTGTTTGAATTTTTATCAGATTTGTTTTGGCTGTGTTCACAACTCACGTTGATTGCTTTCTTTCTATGAACATTCATACTATGTTTTACTACTGAACACACATGGGAAGCCAATTTTAAATGTGCACACTTAAAAGCTTACAAGTAAAAATCTTTAATTCGCTTGATGTTTTGTCATTTGTGCAGGGCTGACTTTACATACTTTGCTGACTTTGAAAAATATTGAAATGAAATTCCCCATTTCCCCTCCTCCCTACGTCACCTGGGCCTTCCACTGAAGGTGGTGGAAGGAGATCATCTACTGATCATATGTCTAGCACTCCCTCTTCCCCATAGCTAAAGCAAGCTCCCAGCAGTTAATTTGAGAGTGGAGGAAAATTAACTAGGAGTGCTTTCTCACTGACCTGAGGCTTGCATAGTGGGAGGGGAATGGGGATGAAAAATTCCTGTTCATTACACTGCCCTACCCGGCCTATCCCTAATGCCAGCTGTGTATGTGAGCACCAGCAGCCTTGAAAGCTTTTCCAAACAAGGAAAAGAAACACTGCAGCCTGATTTAAATAACAGCTAGAACTAAACACTCTCATGTGCATGTTCAATAGAGGTTGAACAAATTGCACTTGCAAATTATCTGCACGTGCAAAGGCAAAGCATGTTCAGCACCGTTGGAAAATTACATAATCCTTAAGAATTAAAAATACCCTGTACTGACACTAAGGACTTCACCTATTTGCAAAATCATGCCCTAAATATTGAGTATATAAGCTATAAGAGGGTAGGGTTGTTTTAGTGGCTATATACTAGGCCCTCTTTATGGTTATGTAGAAAACACGGTAGGAGGGACCACTCAAAGATTCCTGAAATTCCAAGACAGAATGTTACCCAGCACCCCAGTTTTCTGCCATCTATTCACTGTATTCAAACCTACAATCAAATTTCACTGTGGGGCTTTCTTTTGTATGAGGCTGTAGGCAAATTGACCCTTTTCTGCACCCCTATGTGGGCCTGCACTAAAGCTGCAGTGGGTATTAAAATTAGTACCCATGGGTAATGTCCACAGTTTTGGGCACCCCATTGAGCACCTGACAGGCTATCTGGGGACCAGTCAGGTGCCGATACCCCAAAATGTGAGGATTAACCAGAGAAACCAACAAGCCCAGTGGTCCCAACTGGGCCGTGTCAGTTTCAAAGGCTGGCCAGCACTTTCCCCCTACAGTGTCTCTCAGGTGAGAGGTGCTGTAGTGTGGGAGAGGAGCAGTCTTTGAAAGTGACAGGGGCCTGTTGCTTTCAAAGGCCAGCCGGCACATTTGAGCAGATCATTGGGCCCTGTTTGGGCATCAGACGTGCCCGAATGGGGCCTGGTCGATTCGGGCACCCCAGGTTTATTGAGGGTGCCTGAATCTTTGGATGCCTGACTTCAATTCTACCCTGTATGCTAGTGTAGTATTTAAGAGAGCTCCTACCAAGTTGTAAGCTCTGGTTCATATTGTAATACATAACAGAAGGGTAGGGGGTAAGCAGCTGGGAGCTGCGAGATTCATTTTACATAGTTTCCAGCAAATACTTCACTTTGAAATGGAAAATGGGAGGGTGGAGCATAAACAAAGAGGCTGAAAGGCTTTTAAACCCCACGACTCCTTGAGATTCAGAGGGAGAAGAGGCACTAATCCCTAATTCTCAAAGGTATATGGATGAGTAGAACAGAATGAGTTCCACCTGGCTAGAATGGGAGTGTGGTATGGAAAGCAGCTGAATTCAGCTTCAGACAGTGTAACCTCAGGCACCTTTCCCACATTGGTGTGTGTGTGAGATGGGTCAGGTGCTTGTTGCCTGTCCTTCTCACTTTCCTCCCAAACAGGTGATGAGGTGGTTCGTGATCAGAGGACCCCTGGCCTGAATCTGATGCTGCTAAATGCAAGGTCGGTGGTTAATAAATTCACCACCAGGGCCAGCCCCAGGGTTTGTGAGGCCATGTGCGAAGTCTTGGTGCGGGGCCAAATTTGCATAATTAGGCCCCACCTAATTATGCAAATGTGTACATTTACATACAATTTACTCCCTCTGGACAGGAAGGATTTCCATTCTCCACCCTTCTGAGCAGCCATAGACTGGCCTCCCAATGCTTTCCAGGGGGCCACTTCCCCAGCTGAGTGTCGACCACCACTCCCCAGGAGTGGTTCCACTGCAGGGGCAGCCGGGCAGGGAGTGAGGCAGGCACAGAGAGACTGACTGTGTCCACTGCCTTACTGGGGAGAAGGGGGTGAGCTTAGCCAGCCTGGCCTCCAGGGCCTGTTGCTGCTTGCTGCTGGTGCCACCTGTGCCTTCTGCACACACATGGTGCGACCGGTCCAGAGGTGCTGCTATCAAACACACAAGACACCCAAAATGTAGCTAGTCTGTTAGGCGTATTATACCATGAAAAAGACACACACACACACACACACACACATATATATATATATATATATATATATATATATATATATATATATATATATATATATATATATATATACCAGTTCAGTTGTTCCCCCATAATCAGTTCATTTGTGCCCCCGCCCCCCATATAATCAATTCATGCTGTCCCCCACCCATAACCATTTAATTTGTGCCCCCAGGGCAGTGTGAATTGATTATATGTGGGGTGCAAATGAACTCGTTATGGGATGCGGGTTTAAAGACGGTATTCCTGTTAGCAATAACTTCATTAAGAACAGTTAGTGCAATAACAGCCATAATAATCTCAGAACCATATTTGCAGATTTTTCCAAGATAGAATAAATATTGCTTTACATCCTAAATTCCTACCTAAGGTAATATACTTAAGACGGTGGTGAGAATGTGACCCTTTTTACACAGGCCTCTCCCACTCATGAACATGCAGATTTCTGTGTGTTCATGGGTGGGGGAGCCTCGTGTGAACGAGTTGCACGCGCCCAGGGTGAGTGGGGATGCATGTGTGCCCGCCTAACACTCATCCCCATTCATCCCCCACTCATCCCTACACATGGAGCAACTGTGGGAAATGGCGGTTACTCCGTGGGTGTGGATGAGTGGGGGGTGAGTGGGGATGCGTGTGAGGCCGTGTGCATGCCCCACCCACGCACCAGCGTACCCACGGACACCCCCCCACCCGACGGAGCCATGTAAAAATGGCCTGTGAGGAGCCACTCGAAGAACGGAGGGTTGCTACCTTGTAAACAAGGTTCTTTGAAATAACTCCTAACATTCTCACAACACCCACCCTTCCAGCCCTGCATGGAATTTATATTCCTAGAAAGGGTTGGAAGGAACTGTCATTCTGAGGGGGAGAGTGCTTTTTATACTAGAGGAGCTTGAGACCATACGTGGTCTATTATTTGAATAGGGTGAGCGTGCACAACCCAGTTGTGAGAATGTTAGGGGCTATCTCAAAGAACCTTCTTTACAAGGTGGGTAACCTTCTGATCACTCCCATGGGGAGTTGTTTGTAAACAAACAGTTTTATCTCCCAGTCCCATCGTCCCTGTGTCCTGCTGCAGCAGCACTACTAGTAGGCAGAAGCAGGTGAGGGCTGGGGACCAGAGCCAGGGAGGGGAGGCAGAAAAACTTATTGGGGGAAGAAGCTGGCTGCAGCCTGACGCCCAGCAAGGCAAGCGTGGGGCCCCTGCTGACTGTGGGGCCATGTGCAGCCACACATGTGGCACATGCCTGGGGCCAGCCCTGTCCACCACAATCTGAGAGTTAATTCTGGACCATGACACCGAGCTTGTGTGCATTACAGAGACCTGGCTGGACGATGAGTCTCAGGGCCTGTTCTGGCTGACCTTGTTCTGGCCAGGTACTTGGTGCAGCATTAGCCTTGGTCAGAGGGACGGTGGCGGTGGCAGTGTAGCCATTATTTTTAAGGTTTTGTGTTCTGTCAGAAGGTATCTGGTGCAGGCCATATCAGGGATAGAGGGCCTCCATCGTCTGTTTGATTTCGTGGGGAACAGATTGGGGGTGCTGCCAGTATACCATGCACCTACCTTTACGACAGCATCCCTACACACTCTGACAAAACTGGTGTTGGATGTGGTGTTGCGCTCCCTGAAGACGATAGTCTTAGGGGACTTCAGCATACACGATGCCGGTCTCGGTGGTACGCAGCGTGAGTTCATGGCAACCATGAACCTGTCCCAAATTGTCACTGGCCCAACACAGGATGGGGGACATACCTTGGACCTTATTTTTTACACTGACCTTGAGGCGGGGAATTCGTTGATGGGGGAGGTGTAAGGAGAGCCCTTGTCATGGATGGATCATTACCTCCTGCAAGCATGTCTCCTGGTGCATGCCTTCCCCCGGTGGGTGTAGAACTGATTAGGATGGTTCGCACCCAGAGACTAATGGAACCCGAGAGGTTCCAGAAAACTGTCTGCTCGATGACCTCGTGGCTTTATGGAACACCTTACTGATGGAGGCCATCAACTGGATGGCTCCGAGGCATCTATTCCCTTGGTGACGGCTCCTCAGGCCTTCATGGTTTACGGAGGGCCTGAGGTTGCTGAAGCAGGAAGGACGGTGGTTGGAGTGGCGGTGGTGTCCTTTGTGTGTTGAAGCTGACATTGCAACATAGAGCCAGTTTACATGCCTATGCTGTAGCTGTAAGGGCAGCAAAAAAGATTTTTGCTGTCTGTATAGACCCTGCAAAATCTCCTCCAACTGAGTTTTTCCGGGTGGTGAGGAGGTTGGTCAATCCTCACTCCCTCTGCCTGGAACCAAAGTCATCCAGTGCCCGCTGTGACATGTTTGTTGATTATTTATCGCTCAGATTCACCACAACTTTGATGCCGCACTTATTGCAATGGGTGAACCAGAGGTTGTGGAAGATCAATTCTCGTTGGTGTTGTCCACCAAAGTGGAAGATATTCTTGGGGATTTTGTTGTGAACTTGACCCATGCCCATCCTGGCTGGTTAAGGCCAGCCGGGAGACAGTGGGGCCATTGCTGGCGCTGGTGATCAGTGCCTCCCTTTGGGAGGGCAGAGTGCCGGGCTGCCTCAAAGAGGTGGTGGTGCAGCCTCTGCTCAAAAAACCTTCACTTGACATTGAATCCCTTGCCAGTTATCAGTCAGTCTCTAACCTCCCCTTTTTAGGGAAGGCTATTGAGTGGGTTGTGGCTCAGCAGCTGTAGGGGCATCTAGACTGCACTGGTAATCTGGATCCCTCGCAGTCTGGCTTTTGTCCGGGTTATGGTACAGAGACTGCACTTGTGGCCTTGGTCGACAACCTTCACCATAAATTAGATCAGGGTCGTTTGACCTTGCTAATTCCCTTAGATCTGTCAGCTGCTTTTGATACTGTTGACCATGAGATGTTGGTGACTTTCTTACAGGATCGAGCTGGAGTGGGCAGGATCGTTCTTGATTGGTTTTGCTCTTTCCTAGCTGGGAGGACTCAGCATATGGTGCTCGGGGACTGTTTTTCATCTCCATGAGACCTCATGTGTGGAGTCCCCGCAAGGTTCCATTCTGTCCCCGCTGCTGTTCAATGTGTATATGCAGCCACTCGGCGAGGTTGTGAGCTGGTATGGGGTGTGGTGTCATCAATATGCTGATGACACCCAATTCTGCCTCTCGAACACAACAGACTTTAATAAAAACTGGAACAAGCAACAGGGGACAACAGGGTGGTGCAGGGGGATGGGCCAACAGAAGGGGGGGTGAGCTCTGGCAGTGGCAGGCCCTGGGCAAGCCCCAGTCAATAGGGCCAGCAACCCTGCGCCCGGTGCCAGCGCTCAGCACCAGCGCTCAGCCTGTGCATGGTCGAGCCGGTGCAGCCAGTCCAGGACGTGCAGGTGGAGCTCGACAACCTCCCCCTGCTCCTGGGTGCGCTCCGTGATCATGCCTTGCATTTCATGGGACAGCAGGGATGCAGATGACATCGCAGAGGCCAAGCAGCGGCACGGGGGGGAGGGGGCAGGCAATGCACATTCACGGGCAGCAGGGTGGCAGGGACCAGGTGGTGGTGAGGCACAGCTCATGGAAGGTCCTGTGGGTGCTCCTGGGACAGATTCCCCTGCGCAAGACCCTCCCAGGTGAACAGGCCCCGTCAGAAGCCCCGGGAGCGCATATGAGCATCCACTAGGAAGTGGGGAAGGAGCTGATTGGCAGTGGCGGCTGCATCCCACACAGCTGGTAGGTCCCTCACCGATCGAAGGGTGGTGAGCTCCACAGCAGTAGGGGTCCCACGTCTGAGGGCATGTAGGAGGGAGCCGGTGTACAGGGCAGCAACTGGGGGACCCCCAGACTGCAAGATGAGGCCGTACCCGTGTCACGCCGTCAGCACTCGAGTGGCCGTGACCACCTCAGCAGTCCATGGCATGACAACGGGAGGTGGGTGCCCTCAAGGTGGTTGCCACAGGACGGTGAAGCCAAGTTCCAGGGCATGCCCCCGGCATGCTGGGGCCCCCACCGACAAGGGGTCGCCCACCAACAGCTGCACATCAGGGCTCAGCCATAGGGTCCCCAACAGCATGTCTGCACAGGGCGACCACCCCTCCCCATCTTCATCCCCGCTTGAGGGCCCTGCACAATGACCAGCCATGACAGCACCGAGGCCCGCTCTGGAGAAGCAACAGGTGTGAGATGGAGGGCTGCAGTGACTGGGACGAGCATGGGGTGAGCGGCTCCCCGTGCCCATGAGCGACCTTGCATGCCTGAGATAGGCTGGCCTGCTGGGGCTGAGACTCCACAACCCACACACTGGAGTGATGGGATCCAGCACAGATGATGACAGATAAGCGAGGCCACGGCTGGGCAGAGCACCAGGCCAAGCAGCCGAGCCAGGCACTGTATCCCCACTGAGCACAGCTGCAGCAAGCAAAGGCAGTCCATGGTGGGAACGGATGTCGAGCAGGTGCAGATGCAGTGGTACCCCGGGGTGCACGCGGTCCCATTCCCCCCAGCAACCAGGCGGCTGGTGCAGTGCGGGATGATCAGCTGGGCCAGGGACCTGGTGGCAGCACTCAACACCCCCCGGTGCAGCACCAGTCGGTGGCCAGCTAACACGGGGCTACACGGTACGTAAGCGACCCACTGCAGGTGATCAGGCATGGTGGGTAGATGCAGGTGCATGGGGTTGAGCAGCGAACAGAGCATGGTAACACAGAGCAGGGAGGACACAGAGGTGGACCAGGGATACAGGGGGCTGGGGGGGCGCAGGGCACACAGAGGTGTGCTGATGCCGCTGAGAGGCCAGGGCACTCGCCATTGGGGGTGTTCCTGGGGGTGAGGAGCTGCACAACCATGCTACTGGAGGACGAGCCCCCACAGCCCAGGGACATGCTGCTGAGAATCCTGGGTGCTTCATTCATGCTGCTGCTGCACATGGTGCTCCAGCAGATGTCCGTGCTCTTCCTGCTAGGGTGCAGCTCTGTCCTCCAGGGGGCATGGCATCAGAGGGCAGCGAACCTGAGGAGGACAACGATGTTGCGATGGGCACGGCAGACAGCTGCTTGTCGCCTGCCATGTTGGGCACCCTGGTGTCCCAGCAAGCCCAGCTCGTCCTGGCTGGTGGTCCCTCAACGTTTACAGCTGCCGCATGACCCCACCAACCCTGCGATGGCACGGGACACGTTCCCGCACCGACTGGTGGGAGAACATGCTGGTTACCTGGACGGATGAGGAATAGATGGACCACTTCCAGATGACCTGCTCTCTCCTGACCCGGTTACGGGAACTCCTGAACCCCCATCTACGGAGGCGGGAGACCAACATACGCTTCCTGCTGCCACCTGGGATGCAAGTGACTATGGCAGTGTGGCAGCTGGCTACCCCTGATTCCTGCAGGAGCATGGGGGAGCAGTTCGGGGTGGGGACAGCCACCCTGAACAGGGCCCTCCATGATGTGTGCGACCTGATCGTGGAGCTCCTCCTTGAGCGGATCATCCAGCTCTGCGATCCTGAGGGGGTGATACGCGGCTTTGAGGAGCTGGGGTTCCCCCATTGCATTGGGGCCATCGACAGCAACCAGATTCCCATCATACGGCCCCCACATGCAAAGATAGACTACATGAACAGGAAGCAGGCCTTCTACATCAATCTGCAGGCCATCATGGATCACAGGAGCCTATTTATTGATGTGTACACGGGCCAGTCGGGGTGGAACCATGATGCGCGTATACTGCGTGCGTCACCGTTCTACGCTCGAATGTTCAACAGGGAGATTGCCCCCAACCTGTACCGTGTGATCGAGGGCATTCCCATGGCCCCTATTGTGATAGGGGACCCTGCCTATCTGCTCAGCCCCTGGCTCATGAGAGCCTATCCAGTGGCGCGCAACCCTCACCACCGCCTGTGCAACACTTGCCTGTTGTCAGCACGCAGCATCGTGGAGCGGACCTTTGGGCTCCTGAAGATGCGCCAGTGCCTCTTGATGAACAGGAGCCAGTTCGACCTAGACCACACCCCATCCTTGTTCTGGCAGCGTGCATCCTGCACAATGTATGTGAGACTGGAAGCGCCGCCCTGGACAACCCACCACCTGTACAGAGGGCAGGCCCCGTAGCCCTGTACCAACATGCCCAGGGTGGGGCATTCTGGCGCATCTCCAAGGAGAACAGGGATGCCCTCTGCCGCCGCATTGTTGCCCAGGTGGCCGACAACAGGGCTGTGCCTGACCCACACCCCAGTCCATAACCCTGTGCACCCCATCAATAAAGCTGGATAGTACCCTTTACCTGCAACCTTGCCTCTGTGCCATGTGTGAGCTAGGGAGTCCTGGGAACAGGTCCTGTGGGTTGCCTGGGTGCAGGAGTCCTCCCCTCGCTGTTAGCCACAGAGTGCTCTGGCTGCGAAATGCCCTGCATGCCACCACTTGCTGGCCTGCCTGTGCAGGGTTCATGTGCACTTGTTCCAGGCACCACAACTGCCTGCAGCCTCGCTGGACTGCCCCCCGGTCTCATCGGCTGGGCAGGCACTGTACAGCGCCCTCACCCTACTGGTGCCCCCCTGCCAGCTCCCCCCGCCGGCCACCTGTCGTGGGACTGAGGAAGCAGAACGGAGGTAAGTGTGCAACATGTTTATTTGAAGGGGAACTGTACAATGGGATGGGGGTGGTGGTTAACGTCTGGGACACCCTCGCCCCCGCTTGGCCGCACCACCGGGGTTCACAGACCAGCGAGCCCTCACTGCCGCCGATTGCAGCCATCGCCGACCAGACGGTCCAGGCTCCCTGTCATCCACAGGCTGCTCCACACCGGCATCTGCTGCGGGTCCCTGTGAGGAGAAGCAAGCATGGGGTGAGTATTCCACATGTGCAATGGGCTCCTTCCCACACCAGGGCCTGACCCACTGGGTGTCCCAGGAGTGCCCTGTGGGCCCCCTAATCCCCACATGAGCTGAACACCAGCCGTGGATCAACCTCAACTGAACCAAGCACTTGTAAAGACACGACAATGGTATTATACACCACGCACGTTCTAGTACTGCATTGTTGTGCTGTTACACGTGCTTTGATCATTTGAGGTTGCTCCACGTCTAGTGTATTGATGTGCTTGATGTGGGTTGTTCCATTAGGTCCCTTCCGGGATCTTGCCTTTTACTGTTCCCCCTCTTCCCCGTCCGGCTCCCCCTGGGGTTGTGCCCCCACTTCCAGGGCCAGAGGTGCTGTGGCCTTACTGGAGAGGGTGGGGCAGTGGCCAGGGGCGGTTGGTTGTCCTTGGGTGCCAGGTCCTGGGGTGCAGGCGCCGCTTCCCGGTGGAGGGGTCGGGGTTGCAGCTGGGGTGGGGGGGACCGGGAGGGGTGCGGACTGGAAGGGCGGACCTACTGGCAGTTGGTGGTGCCCTATGTAGGGGAGGGGGCCCATATGGACCAGGCCCGGAAAGGGATGCTGCTGGGGGAACCACACAAGCTTAAGAAGTAAATGGAATTTGAAAAAAGTCTAAAGTGAACAATTTAGTCAGTTAAGGAATCAATTTATAATAAAATATTATAATAAGGTATTCCTTTTGCTATGCTAAATGTGTACGGATGGGCCGAACATTTGTTTTTTTTTTTTAAATTGCGCAACAGCTGTGTGCTACGCGCGTAACAATAAGCATTCATTCATTCATTCATAAAACTTATGGACTGGAGTATGTAATAATAATTTGATCTACCAGCAGTGGCAAGTTAGTCCTTGGAATTTAAAAAGAAGAGACTTTTAAGTACACTGGAACTGCTGTCCTTTCTGCTAAAAGAAACACTTAATACTGCCATAATTCATAGAGGTGTACACCAAGGTCCCATGTCATTTTTTGTTTTGTTTTCTTTATTTAAATCTTTCGTTTTCATAAATATCAAAATTTCGTTTTTGTTTTTGCTTTCATTTTCGATTTCCATTGGTTTCAATGGAAAACACATTTTCGACTGTAACGTGTTTGCTTTTCACTATATTTGGATGAAACTTGGAAAGTTTGTACTGCCAGTGGAAGGCATTAATTGTACCAAACCTTGGAAAGTTTAGATGAAGGAATCCAATTTTATAAGCCGTTTAATGTGTTGTTTTGCAAAAATCTGCATATACGTTCCTGACTGTAACGTCTTTGTATCCATACTAATGTGGATGAAACTTGGCAAGTTTATACCCCTCCCCATGTTTGCTATTTATTCCAACTTTCAGAAGGATTGGATAAACAGTCCTGTTAGTATAAATAATTAACTTATAAATGTAGGTCTGACTAGAACATCTTTTTTCCAACCAGAGTACATGAAATTTGGAAGAGCTGTATCTCACACCTTCAAAATTATCTCTGCTAAATATCATAAAGATGTGATAAAGGGTTCCATTTTTATAAGCCTACACAGCATATGTAAAGAATGAGTCTATGCCAGGGATTCTCTTACTTTGTCACTGTAGTATGAGTTCTGTTTGTGATGCCAATTGACCAGCAGAAACGTCAACCAAATATCCTCATTCTATGCCGTGACCATCCCAACTTCTCTCCCCCACATGTTACTGGGAAGTCGGAAGCATCTGTTTAGAAAAGAGCCAATAGAGATTCTCGTATGTCCCCTATCACGGTGCTGCAGGATGTTATTGTGATGATGATTGGCCAGTCTGGATGTGTAAACCATGTCTCCTGATTGCTGGGATGCTATCCCCAAAGTCCCAGTTATGTCCCGTCTATGTCCGCCTCAAGGTTGCCCCCTATCCCCGCCTCGAAGCCGCCACTGATTGGTCCTGTAAAGCTGGAATCATGCAGTAATAGGCCAGTGAATGTGCCTGTCAGTCTTTTGGGTTGCTCACCATCCTCCCTCCTACAGCCTCCCTCCCCCTGCCATGCCAGGTGCCCAGGGGCGTAGCTACCATTGGACAAACAGGGTCATTCATCCCAGGGCCTGTACTGGCTGGGGGCCCAATATCCAAGGTAGCTAAGCCACTGTTTCCTGCCCTTTTTTATTTTTAAAATTGCCACCTGAGATGGCTGGGGGCCCTTCCAGGTGCTGTGCTGGCCCCTTCTCCCTCCCTGCCCACTGTTGCAACAGTGGGTGTTTTTACACACACATTTCTCTTGGATGTTTGTTGTAACATCCAGAACTTTCTGTGTGTCTAAATCACTCATCCAGATCTTAAACATCCGGATCTTTGAACTTCTGCGTGAAACTTCTCCCAGAAGTTTTGTGTGTAAAAGGTTCTCCTGATAAACTGCTTTGCTCCACGTAGCTGTGGTTACTTGGTTTCCATGGCAGCCTGTCACGTTTACAGCTGCGGCTACTTTAGGCTGACTCAGGGCAGTGTTTGTGTGAATAATGCATCCAGGAACTGCCTCAGGGCAGTGTGTGTGTGAAAAATGAATCTGGAACTTACTTGTGGACTTGTAAACCCAGAAGACTGAAATATCCGGAACTTTAAGGTGTGTGTAAAAATACCTATTATGTCTGACACAATGGGCATTTTTAGACACACGTTAAAGTTCCGGATGTTTCAATCCGGAATGTGTATGGACCTATTCTTAAAATCACAACATTCAATTGCTTCTATAATCAGTTCCCTTTATTCAATCTTTCCTAAATTTGGTACACACAGTGCCCTCTGTTGGGGAAACAATCTTCCAAAGTTCCATCAGAATTGAATAAAAAACAAAAAGTTATAGCCGGAAATACGTTTTTCAGTGTTTTCCTATTATTTCAAAAACAAAAATTTGTTTTTGTTTATGTTTTCATTATTATTATTATTGTTCATTTTTGTTATTACAATAATGTTCTCTGTGCCCAGCTTCGGCAGCGAGTGGTTCTGATCAGTAGTAGAGATAAAGATGTTGTCTTGGCTTACTGCCGGAGGAACTGCGGAAGACACAGGGAACCCCTTTGAAGCCACTGCCTAGGACAGTGGGTCTCTTGGGCTGGGAGAGTGAGTGGTACTGGGTCTCTGTGGACTATTTGTGGTGGTCTTTTTACTTCTTTTTTTTTTCTTTACTTTTTACTTTCTGCCCTTTTCTGAAAAAGAAAACAAAAATGTTTTCGTTATCATAAAACAAAAACAAATTGCACAGCCCTAAGAGAAACAAATTTAGTTAGTTGGGACAAATTTTACATAGGCTGAAATAATCTAAAAGAGAGAGAGAGGGAGAGACTCAGATTAGGTTTTATTTTCACTAGGACTTCTTTACACTACTTTAATAATGTAATAAGATTGCTTTAAAAGCAGAAGTAAATTACTTTTACACTCATCTTATGACCACTTGGCATTGGTAGGGCAGTTGAGAGGGGCCTTGATCTAAATTAAAACAGCCCTCAGTAAAATGTAGGGATATTTCTACTTATTAGTAAAGCTCCCTTTAGAATCCCAAACTACCTTGAAATACCACAGTAGGGATATGAGCTAGCTTAGTGTATATCTCAAGGTTAGTAAGTTAAAGATGCATTAATTTGAGGTCATTAACACACATGCTATGTATTAGCATCCACAAAGACCCACTTCCTCGCATTAGAAAATGCAGGGTAAAAATAGGTATGAGAGGCTAGTGAAGACTAAATATATCTGAAGAGACACTAGATTAAACTGCTTCATATTCCTCTTTGGTTTTACTTTGGTTACTAGGCAGGAGTGTCAAAACCACCTCACTCTTGTGTCATTTGAAATAATGTCAAAACCACCTCACTCTTGATAATGCCATGTTGGGTTTTCTTGCTCTTCCTGTTGTATGTAGCACCTTGCTTTGCACTTCATCTTTCCATAGATGACATGTACACTGTACAAGATCAACCACAAAGTTAAATTTGTTTAACAGGAAATAATGTTGAATGATAATGTTGCTCTATTCACTTCTTCCAAGTACCTTTGGATCTAGTATGTTGATTAGAATCACTAAGGGCTCAATCCAAGATATTTATCTTGGCCCCAGACCTGTTGGCCTTTTGACGTATCTGTAAGACTTGGCTGTTCACCCAGGCCTTCGGAGGGAAGGGTGGGGGTGGAGTTAATTTTTGTGGGGGGTGTTTTAAATTTGTTTTAATTACGATATTATAGTTTTTTTTAATGTTTAAAAATTGTTTTATATTATGTTGGAAGCCGCCCCGAGATGCTGTAGACATGGGGTGTGTAGCATATAAATATAATGAAATAAATAAATATAAATAAATTATTTATTTATTTTACTTTTTTTTTTTACCCCGCCCCCTCCTGCTCAAGAGCAGCTTGGAGCGGCTTACAAAACACATCAATTAAAACACACATCAAATATTAAAAACATTTAAAAAGATAAAAAGAACTAAAAGGGCAGAATTCCCCCACCCCACTCTACCCATCTCCCTCTCCAAAGACCCGGCCGAACAGCCAGGTCTTACACTGTCTACGGAAAGAGGGGAGGTCTGGGGCCAGGCGGACCTCCATCGGGAGGGAGTTCCACCGCCTGGGAGTGGCCACCAAGAATGCCGTCGCCATCGTCGCCACCTGGGCAACCTGGGGGACTTCGAGTCGGGTGCCCCCAGCCAACCGCAAGGGCCGCAATGCAATCTGGGGCCTGAGGCGGTCCTGCAGGTAAGCTGGGCCTAGGCCATTTAGGGCTTTATAGGTCATTACCAGCACCTTGAATTGGGTCTGGAAGATAATAGGCAGCCAGTGCAGAGAACGGAGCACTGGTGTAATGTGCTTGCAACAACCCATCCCCGTTAAGAGACGGGCCGCTGTATTCTTCACCAGCTGCAACCTCTGGACCGTCCCCAGGGGCAGCCCCACATAGAGTGCATTACAGTATTCTAGTCCAGAGGTGATAAAGGCATGGATGATGGTGGCCAGATCCGGCTGCAGCCGTCGTACCAGATGTAATTGGCAAAATGCTCCCCTCACCACAGCCTCCACCTGGAGATCCAGGCAGAGCTGTGAGCTGAGGAGCACCCCCCAGCTACAGACCTGTGTGGCCATGGGGGGGCAGACCTCATCGATGATGGGGGCCACCCCTCAGCCCTACCCACCAACATCACCTCTGTCTTGTCGGGATTCAACTTCAGATGGCTCACCCTCATCCAGTCCCCCCACAGCTACCAAGCACTGGGTGAGCACCAAGACTGCTGGATCTGGGTCTACAGAAACAGAGAGGTAAAGTTGTGTCATCGGTGTACTGATGACAACGTACGGCGAACCCTCTCACGACCTCGCCCAAAGGCTGCATATACACGTTGAACAGGAGAGGGGACAGAATATAACCCTGCGGGACTCCACACGTGAGATCTCGGGGAGATTAAATACATTCCCTGAGAACCACACACTGAGTTCTCCTGGCCAGGAATGAACAAAACCATTCAAGAACAATTCCGCCCACCTTGGCTCGGTTCTGCAGCTGAGCCACCAACATCTCATGGTCAACGGTATCAAATGCATCCGACAGATCTAATAGAATTAAAATAGAAGATCTGCCCTGGTCTAATTCATGGCGCAGGTCGTCAACCAAAGCCACAAGCGTGCCAAACCCAGGGCGAAAACCAGATTGTGAGGGATCAAGGAAACTGACCTGATATAGATGCCCCTGAAGCTGCCGAGCCACCACCCATTCAATACACCTTCCCTAAAAAGGGAAGGTTAGAGACTGGCCAATAGCTGGCTGGGGAGGCAATGTCAAGAGATGGTTTCTTGAGCAGGGGTCACACCACCACCTCTTTGAGGTGGCTCGGCACCCTGCCCTTCCTAAGGGAGGCATTGACAACCCCTGCCAGCAAGGGCCCTAATGTCTCCCGGCAGGCCTTGACCAGCCAGGACGGGCACGGATCTAATTTACAACAGGTGGCCCTTACAGCCCCAAGGACATCCGTCACATCAGTGGGCAACACCCACTGAAATTGATCCCATGAAATCGAGCAAGGTGGGTCCTCCACCCCCTCAGGTTCATCTACTGTTATAAGTGCAGCATCGAACTCGCGGTGAATCTGAGTGATTTTATCCACAAAAAAGGCAACAAACATGTCACAGTGGCCACTGGAAGATTCCAGTTTCAGGCGGAGATAGGCTGGACTGACCAGCCACTGCACCACCTGGAAAAGCTCTGCTGGGCATGACTTTGCAGATGCTATGAGGGTAGCAAAGAACTTTTTCTTTGCTGCCCACGCTGCCACAGCATAAGCCTTTAAACTAGCTTTGTCACAATTGGTCAGCTTCAGCACTACTCCGACGCTACCGGCGCTCCAACTGCCATCCTTCCCGCTTCATCCGGCACAGTTCCTCTGTAAACCAAGGGAACCCACTGTCACGGGTTGGAGGTCCGCACCCCCCCTTTACCGGGTTTGAGTGACTCAGTTTCCCTCGCACACAGCCCACTTGGATCAGTTTTCTCTCTGGCTGATTCAAGCCTGCCGCAGGGACAACCCCTTTGTCACGCAAGGGCCCGATCCTTCCTGTTTACAGACTTGTTAATCTCTGGGTTTGTAAGAGCTTGAGAACTCTTGCTCACTTGTGTTCCAATGTTAGACACAGACGCTTCGTCATAAAGATAAGAAGCAAGTTTATTGATTACATAAGCAAGATTGTTGATACAGAGTGGTTACTAGAAATCAAAGGTAAATATAATGCATTCCTAACCTATACTGGTTGAGTTCCTAAACAAGCATCTTACCCTACAAAGGTCCATAAGTTCTTCTCAGCCCTTGATGTAAGCTACTGGGTCTCCAGACTTAGGGTTGCTAGAGAACAAAGACCTGTCTCTCAGTTGTTGTCTTTCCAGCCTTGCTGGCTACAAGATGGTGAGTGAGTTCCTGAAAGTCACTGCCCCCTCTGGGGTACAACTCCTTATATCCCCAAGAGGAAACTCCTTGTATCTTCTTGAGGCTTCTAGAATTCCCTTTGTTGTCTTTATCAGCTTTCTGTGTCTCTTGCATGTCGGCGATGGCTGCCTGCATTAGCATATAAATGTCTCTGGCCATGTCTCTGCACCCCCCCACCCCCCGGGTCTGGGGCAATCAACAAAACTCTCTTTCCATTTCCTGGAGCTTGGTCACGTATCACAGCTCTGATTTGGGTTTTACAGTTCTCAATTGTAACATTACATACGTGTGGAACCTTTTGCTTTACATATTTACCGGACTTGTAGTCTACATGTGCGTGACCCTACGTTCCTCCATGACACCCACGCCATTGGCATTCCGGAAGTGGATGCCTGGGAGCCGTTCAATCAGTGGCCTCAGTCAACAAGTTGTTCCAGAAGACAATGAGGTCCTCGAGCGAGCGGTCATCGAGATCAGAAGGCAGTTCCCCTAGGACATTCCGGAACCTCTCTGGTTCCATAAGTCTCTGGGGGCGGACCAACCGAACTGGTCCTACACCTCTCCAGGGTCAGACATGTGCCAGGAGATCGGTCTGGAGGAGATAATGATCTGTCCATGACAAGGGTGTAGCTGATACATCCCCCACCACCAGATCCCCCGTCTGAAGGCCAGTGCAGAATATTAGGTCAAGGGTATGTCCTCTATCATGCATTAGGCCCACAACTGTCTGAGACAGTCCCATGGTTGTCATGGCGGTCATGAACTTGCGCTCTGCTCCCCCAAGGTCATTGTCAGCGTGGATGTTGAAATCCCCCAGGACTAAGGTCCTTGGAGACTGCAAGACCACCCCTGACACCAACTCAGCTAGGGCATGTAGAGATGCTGCCATACAGGTAGGTGCACAGTATATGAGCAGCAGCCATAATCTGTCTCCAGCTAAATCGATCAAGCAGAGATTGTGTGCATGCAACAAGCACACATTGTGTGCATACTAGGTGCAGGATGTACAGACCTCATATGCGCACTATGCGCAATACATGCATACTATGGCCCTTTTTACATGAATGGAGGTGGCGGGGATGGTTGTTCGGCTGCAGTGGATGGAGGTGGGTGTGTGGCCTTTTACATGGACACCCACCTCCACCAATCTCCACCCGCGGAGCCTCCTCCGGTTTTCCAGAGCACTCTGTGGGTGGAGGTGGGTGTGCGATGGGTGGAAGTGGGGTCCGCCCCCCCCCCAGTGGAGATCGGGGGGGGAGGGGCGAACTGCCCCCGAGCAAGAGCAGCAGGACCCTGGGGGCAAGCCTAGTGGTCAGAAACAGATTCAGCTGATGCCGCTGTGCCTGACAAGGGGGCAGGGCCGGGGGCAATCAGCTGCCGGGCCAAGTGAACAAAGGGTATGCCCTTTGGCTGGGCCCGAGGACTGGGGCTGGAACGTAAGTCCAATATTATAACTTTGTGGTGGGAAGGAGAATTGTATCGTCGGGGAATCCGTATCATGAGGAATGTTGGAGAGGGGCCCCCTCCCTGGTGGCAGCAGGGTGGGGGAAGGAGGGTGTAGGTATGAGGTTGATTGATTTATTGGCAGATTGGAAGGAGGAGTGTAAAAATTAATGCTGTTATATATTTTTAGAATGAATTGTACAGGGGTGAGGGATTAACAATATTTTATATTGTATTCTTTATGTTGAAGTAGGTGCGCCCACTTTCTGGTGAGAGCAGGAAGGAATGGGGCAGGATGGAGAAGGTCTCCCTCCCTGGTGGCAGCAGGGAAGGAGTATGGAGTGAATTATGGAATGTATTATGATGAAATATTGTTTATTAATTGATGGTATGGATTGGATTATGTATAATGATGAATTTTGTTGTTAGTAATTTATTTTGGGTCCCCTGTGTGGGATTTAACCCAGCTGTTTTTTGTTTACTATGTCATGCTTTTTCATTTTTGTTGTGAGCTGCCTCGAGTTGCCTTGGCAAGAGAGTGCAGGATACAAATAAAAAATGAAATGAAAAAAATATATGAAAAAGTGGGTGTTGTGTGGGAGAGTGCACGCACCCCACCCATCCTGCTCATTGTTCACATGGGTGAACACCAAACAGACACCCATCCCTACACCCGCTACTGGTCATTTACACGGCTGCCTCCCCCCCCCCCCAACACCTGCCCGAACACCGAGTGGGGGTGGGTGGGGCGTCTGTGTAAAAACGGCCTATGCATGCACACTTGGTGTGCACTTGGAGTGTGCATGCACTGCATGTGTGTGCTTGGTGCGTGCATATACTGTAGATTGGTCCCTAATGTTTTAGCTTTGTTTTACATCAGTTTTAGGATTTGGGAGGAGAGGGAGAAATAGTAATACTAAACCGTGCATGGTATGTATGCTAAACGAAACATTTCTTTGGCTGCTACATGTCTAACTTCAGAATATGGCTTTCTCCATTAACATTTCAGAAGCTCAGATCAACGGCAGAGATTTCTAATCTGTACATTTAAGTCATTTGTGGTGCAAGAAAATTCTCCATTAATGCGAATGCATTAAGACTAAGGAAACTGGAGTGCTATAATCCCTCTTTGCCAGCTGTTGTCATATGTATTACCAAATAGCAATGATCAACTGTTTCCTGTTCAATTGCTGTAAACTGTGGGAGAGGGAGGGAACCAACAAAAAACCAAACAAACCTGTAGGCATGCTGTGGTCTACAATATGGTGTGCTTAGTGACTGCCACTGGTTTCCGTATTTCTGTTAATTTGGGCTGTTTATTACAGAAGAACTGTAAAATGCATAACCTTCTTTCATACAAAAATATTCTCGTATTCTTCTGACATCCACTTTAGTAAGCTAAGCTCCCCACAGAGCAGGATGTGGTTCTGTACCAAAGCTTTTTTTCTAATTCAACAATGTTAGAATATGCTGCTTGGCACAACTTAAATCAAAATGACATACATAAGGGCTAAAAGGTCACATGAAAAATACAAAATAAGAACAATGTGTGAGGAACTGAATGTGGTACCACTTGCTTAAACATTCGCAATTCTGAGTGAGGACAATGGGTGAAATGTATTTATCAAATGAGACAAGGAGATGGCTCTCAGGGCTGCTCTGGGGAGGGCCACTGCAGTCGCCACTCCTTGGGTTGATGGGGAGGGTGGTTCACACCTGAGCATGCCCCCCGTAATCTGGGTGTGGTGGCTGCCATCACAGTTCCCTCCATGGCATGGGTTGACTGTGGAGCCATCCGTATGGGACGGGATGGCCGGACCCTCACCATACAGCAGGATTGGGCCCTAGCAAGAGCTGCTGCAATATAGCTGATGGGGGGGAGGGGTCTAGAGGCATGCCCTCACCCAGCCCGCGTGCGCGTGCCAAACGGCCGATCGGGGGTGCTCTACTGGCTGCCCCACCAGCTGTTTGGCGACCAGGGTGACGTTACTCCTCTGGGCCTGATCCTCTGACCTCGCCTTGTGATGGGGCTGGGCGGCGCCTGAATAGTCGGGAGGGAGACTTTTAGCCTGGGTGGCTGGGCCTTCACCCGGGCTGCATTGTTGATCGCCGCCAGTCCATGCATCCTGTAGCAGCTGGCCATGTGAACATCTGATGACGACCTACTAAATGAGCAGGTGATTCCTGGGCTAACGCAGGCTGCTTTCTCATTTGTTTTCACCCACTGTCAGAAGGTCGCAGAGTTCCTGAAGGCCAGAAGAGATGCAGCATACTTAGTTGAATTTGGAGGTGGAGGTTACTTAATCTGTCTCTCTTGGTACTAGAATTCCTGTGGTGTTTCTTCATAGCTACTGATTAGATTTACTAGTCATTGTTTTAAGTAGCAGAACTTATTTCCAGGTAGAATACACAACAGCTGAGTTTGGATCGTTAGAACAATTTCTTTACAATTGCATCTTTAAAGAAAATTACTCCAGCTGTGTGTTAGTGCTTCAGAAAAAGAGGCACATACGAGTGCATTAATTAATGAAGAAGGCAGTCTATAAGATTCTTTCCATGGGTAAACATTTTCTGTGCATTTGATCTGGGATGGAGGAATCAACCACATGAAAAACTATGATCAAAGTGGCAAGACTCATGCAAACAATTATATCAAATTATGCAGCTAAAACACTATAGGAGGAACCCTGGCACTTTTTATTTATTTATACACACAAAATACATTACAATATAAAATTATAAAAATCACCTAAAAAGCTCTTACCATTAGAAAATGCTCAGGCCTGGACTTTGGCAAACTTCCAGGTGAACCAGAGTTCCAAAGCTGTGGAGCCGTCACCGAGAATGTGTCTCTACATGTTTTTGACATATGGACTTGGTGCACTGACGGAACCTTCTAGAAATCCTTCTCTGCTGACTTTAAGGATCATAATAGAAAGTAGAAGAGGAGGTGGTCTTTCATAATAGGAGATGTATCAGATTCATGGAAGGTGAGTCTCCTTAGTGTTGGCAGCTTAATTCCATCAGAGGCTCTTTGACTTCCAAATATGAAAATATATACGCACAGAAACTAATATAGGCAATCACAAATCCTAATTTGGATTTTGGTGACTGTCTTTTACCCTGGTTAGGGTGCTCAGATAATCATAGATCACAAATCCTACTAAGGATACAAGAGCCTCAGAAATATCAGGGCTAAAGACATTATGATTGGGGGAATCAGGAGCAGGCATAAGGACTCAGAGAGTCTTAGGGTGTTGTGCTTAATACTCAGATTGTAGCTAACAGAGTTGAATCAAAACAGCGCTACCATTTTCACAGAATTTTCCTGCATTTTTAAAACACAAAATTCTGAAAAAAATTATTTCACCGCCTACTGTGCATGTGCAAAACAGCGGTGGCTGTACTGCACATGTGCAAAATGGCAGCACTGTTCACTGCATCGCCATTAAGGGCGTGTGCAGTATGAGTGCCACCATTTTGCACATGTGTAGTAGGAAGAGGTAGTTTCCTGATTGATTGTAGTAGTAGTTTCACCTGATCGATCAAAATGGCAGGATCGATCTGTCAAAAACAGAATCTGGGCCAAAATTTTTTGCATCCCGGTGCAACCCCTCATTCACTCCTACCTAACATTCCTAGGTATCCAACGCATCCCGGTGCTGGCGAGGGTGGCCAACGCATCCCTTGTGAGAGGGTTCGGGGTGCGGTGTCACCAATATGCTGATGATACTCAGCTGTACCCCTCTTTTTCAGCTGACCCAGACCCTGCTGTCTCGTTGCTATCCCAGTGTCTGGAGGCCGTGGCAGAATGGATGTGGCAGAGCAGACTGAAGCTCAACCCTGATAAGACGGAGGTGATGGTGGTGGGGAGAGCGAGGGAGGTGTCGGCCCCCCTGATTGGGGGGGTTTGCCCTCCTATAGCTCAGCAGGTGTCAGAGTCTGGGGGTGATATTGGATGCAGATCTCTGCCTGGATCAACAGGTGGAGGTGGCGGCGAAGGCTGCCTTCTGCCAGTTATATCTGGTGTGGAGGCTGCGCCCGTACGTCTCCGGCCCGGACCCTGGCCTCCCTCATCCATGCCTTCGTCACCTCGAGGCTGGACTACTGCAATGTGCTTTACGTGGGGTTGCCCTTGTTCCTGGTTCAGAGGCTGCAGCTAGTGCAGAATGCAGCGGCCTGGCTCCTGTCAGGGACGGGTCGCCGGGATCATATAACACCTGTGCTCTGGACTCTGCACTGGTTGCCAATAGCGTGCTGAGCCAGGTTCAAGGTATTGGTATTGATCTATAAGGCCCTTCACAGTCTGGACCCCTCGTACCTCAGGGACCGCCTTGCCCTTCGTGCCCCAGAGTGGCTCCTTCAGTCTGGCGGGGGTGCCTTCTTGGAGGTCCCCCATATTAAGTGGGGGACCACAATGGAGATGGCATTCTTGGTGGCTGGGCCGCGTCTTTGGAATTCTTCCCAGGAGGAAGCTCGTCTGCCCCAAGCCTTTTAACATTACGGTGAGTTTGTAAAACCTGGCTGTTCACCCAGGCCTTTGGGGAGGGGGGGGGGGTTAAGGGGTTTTTAAATCTCCCCCTACCCTTTTAATTGTTTTATTGTGTGCCTAACCCTGTTTTAATATTATTATGATTTTTTAAAATGTTATATAATTGTATTTTTATGATTTAAAATTGTTAGCCACCCTGAGCTGTTTTCAGGAGGGGCGGGATATAAATCAATAAAATAAATAAATTTTATGGGTTCCGCCACATGAGCTGCAGAGGGCTCAATCCCCACGCGCCCTGTGGCCAGCAATTGCTGCTGCCGCACTTCAGGGCCAGCGTGGGGAGCAGGACAGATGGTCGCCCCCTTCCCCCTGTGGGGCAGCCGGGATGCTGCCAGCCATCCCACCGTGCCCCATAGTGGGCCGAGGTGCTACCCACACGAGCAGGCTCCCAGCCATTCCCCACCCCCGGCCCATCCACTATCCTGCCCCTGGCTGTGATGTGGTTGTGCAAAACTGGAGCTAGTGCCCGCTGCTCCAAGCCTCGCAGCGGACCTTGCTGTGCAGTGGGGCAGACAGGGACTGGGAATACGAGCGGCAGCATGCCACCATTACTCTCTTGGGTAAGGCTGCTACACACTGCTTGCTCTGCTGTGTGGTATGGGGAGTGCCTTGTGGGTACCAGTGGGGTAAGACAGCCCAACGCATGGTAAGTGCATTATGTGGCTGCATCCAATGTTTTGCTGCATTTTTATCCAATTTTTAAATTATATGTTTTAAAACTATTGAGAGCAGTATAGAAACTAAATATCTGCCTTTGTGCTATACATTGATACTAGTTTTATTCCTTTTTAGGATGCTCAAGTAGATGTTTTTCTTGGTACTTATAGATTCTACTCTAGCAAATATATTAAATAGCAGCATTCCTTTTGCAAAGTATCCTATAAAATATTCCTCAGTGACTAAAATCTGTCATGTCATTGTCAGAAAATAATGGGGTATTGTGTCACTAGATATCTTCCTGCATGCACATTAACATTTCTGCAATTTGCTTCCAGATTTAGGGCATGTTTACTATGTTAAGACATATTTCACTGGAAAAGATAACATTGAAAACGCACCATGTTAAAAAATAAAAAAAATAAAAATAAAAGGAGGGAAGGGGGTGGGGGAGAGAAACCTTGCTGGCAATTTAGAAATTGGCCTGTGCATGGTAGATAACTGCGAAGACAATGTTAATTCTCTATTTAAAATGTTGCAGCTTTGGAAGTTGCATTGCAACTAAAAAATATTTATTTTCTGCAAAGCAGGCCAGACTATACAACATAGAGGGGGAGACATAGGTCTTAAATATGCTCCAATTCAAGGTCCTTTGCGTAATTGATCAATATAGGCTAAATAAGTATTAAAAAGCAAATGGGTTAAAGGATATCAACAAATGCTGGATATTATGATGCTATCTAAAAAATAAGAAATCACATTTTTCAAATACAAAATGTTTTCATAGTTTTAGACCCCAATCCAGGGTTCATGTAAATGTGAACGAAAGCTACAGTTGTGCACATACGTGCATGGTGCCCCTGAGAAAGTCTGGCACCGCAACAGCCTCACCATTCACTTCAGCCCTGTCTCTCCCTCTCCTAGGGGGTGATGCAGTTGGGAAGGAGGTGTAGTTTTGCATCCAATCAGGACCTTAGACACTAGGAAAAGTTGCAGTTTGTGATTACTTTTATTCTTGCATGCTTCATTGCTTACGCTATTTTAGTTGTCATAAGAGTCTAATAAATGCCTTTATTGACTTTGCTTCATTCATGTGACTAGGTTTTATTTTTTTTATTTTTTGTAAGGAAGTCAAAAAATGAAGAATTGGGTTTGCTGAAATGGGTTATGTATTGCGAAGCAATAGTGGAGGTTCTTTTTCATTTGTGTTAAAATCTGTTATCTGACATTCCAAAATTAAATATCTTTCTGCTTATATGCCATAATATAAGTTTCTGAATAAAATTATGGTACACAGTATGCATTGTGCTGATTCCTTATGCATTTTTCTTCATATGATTATTCTAATGAAATGCACTTTTCACAGATTACGGTGTCAGGGAAGCTTCTATTTTTGATCCCAGTTATTTAATCTGCAAGAACCACACTGCCAGAGGACATCAAGGAATCTAGCCTACAGGGTGGGTTTCTGAGCCGAAGTCCCTGTGCCTCTGGGTGCATGCAATGGGAGCCACAGGGCTTGATGACTAAAACAGGGGTTTTCAAAACCAGCTACGTGATTTAAGGCCTCAAGTCCCATTGATTTTCAGTGAAACTTGTGCTCTTAAAGCAGTCGCTCAAACACTCACCCGTAGGACAGAATGTGTGATCTGGACTATTGTTATATTCACTTTGGGTAAAAACAGACATGACTTTGGCCCGCTTTGACCTTCTGTAGCCCAGAACCACTGGCACGTGGGTGCAGGTGCTGCCAGATGTTAGCCTGGGTGGGTTGTGTTGGTGGCTGGCCTTGGAGATTTTCCAAGGTCACAGTTTGGGCTAAGGCCCACCCAACTGGGTCAAAGCAGGCCAGAGTGGGCTAGCAAGTCCATTGTGCCCCGGCATACCTGGCAACCATGGCTGTGCCTCATTGGCTGCCATCGCTGCCCATCATGGCAGGGGACGGGGCACTGAGAGCACAGTGTGGGTGGGGCTGGCCCCCTGAACGTTTGTTGTGCTCCTGGCCTTACCCCAGTCATACGACTGGTGGGACGGCTCCCTGGCCACGGGCATGCCAGTTCCGTGCCCTGACCCGACCTAAGCAGGCTGGGTGTGTGTGCGGTTGTCTTCAGAATTTTAGGAATTTTTTTGTGGGGAGAATTGGGACTCTGATTATGGCCCTTGTATTTTAACATACTCATGCATGATATGGTAGATTGTTTGTTTGTTAATTAAATTTTTATGTGTATAATAATAATTATTAATAAATAATGTTTAAATACTTTCTATTCTTAACAGAGAATACAAAAATCTATTATTATTATTATTATTATTAGGTATCCTCCGGTAAGAATAGAAAATAGTACAAATGTTTGTTTTAGTGATTACTGAGAAAAATGTAAAATTAAAAAATAATTGAAGGTAGTTATGCACAATTTATTTATTTAATTCCATTTATATGCCTCCCCCTATGCCTACGGCATCTCGGGGCGGCTTCCAACATAAACAAAAAATCCACAGAGATATTTAAAACAATTTTAAAATACCCCCATACAAAAATTTAGCCCACCCTCCCCTCCCCGCCTCTGAAGGCCTGGTTATTGGGAAGATAGTAAGCATGATAGAAGCATACTACCATGTTTCCGGTTTTAAGTTTTAACTCAAGATACAGTAGTTTGTTCTCTTAACTCCAAGACATTATAGAATAACAGCATTATAGAACAACATGTGATGAAGAGGAACAATCAAAGCCACAGTATCATTTTCGTACAAATGACTTGATTACCCTCTGAAATTCTTTGGTAACACAACATGTGTTTATGATATTCCTTACTTCCACTACACTATAATTCTCAGAAAATTACAAACTCTTGGAAAGCAGAACTGCTTCTGCAGGGTAGGAGCTTTTGTATCTCAACCAGCAGGTGGCAACAAAATTAAAGCTACTGTAAATGAGTCCCACAACATGCAAACCATTACAGTGTGTTCCGAAACATAATGAAATGAATAGCTCCTAATTTCACTCAGGGATAGAGGAACTGAAATGTCAGAAGCCACCTACATACCTAACATCTATGAATCATTTGGGTATGATAAATTGATTCTACAAAACTGCTTTGCTCTGCATCCTCACAAGTGGAATCATGCCTGGTCAGGTTATGCAAGAACTTCTTTAAATTATTCATTATTATATAGTGCCAGCAATGTACCTGGCACTGTACCATCATAATTAGAGACATGTCTCTACCCCAAGGGGTTTACAACCTAGGAAAGACAAGGGAGGAGAAACAAGGGAGAGGGGGACATAGGGAGAGACAGGGATGCATTCATGAAATTGAGACGTCACAGGTACACATGCATAGCATAGGGTGTTTTCAGATGAGATGCTACCCCACATGGCCACCCAGGAGCCATGGATCCCACCACCCTTCTGGATGCATGCTCCCGTGAGCCATGGAACACTGGCTCATGGCCATGCATGAAGCCAGAGGGTTAGCTCTGTGCAGTAGAAGAGAGCAAGAGGTCAGGATTGCTGGGAAAGCCTGCCTTTTCAAAGAGGTAACAGGCAGACAGAACCTGAGTACAAGGACGTTTGGAATGGCCAGGCTAGGGAAAGCCTAATCTAGCCCACAGATGGAGGAAGCTGTGAGGAGAAACAGGTGGAGGCTTCAAACCTCTCAGCAGCATTTGGGTTTCCTGATTTGGAGAGAGCTTTACCTGCCTCTGTGAGAGCCAAGTCGATAACACAAAGCAGAATCGGCTGAAAAAGGGACATCAAGCAAAAATAAAAATAAAAAAGACACTCTGAATAGCAGCTTTTCTGTGCAGCAGTTACCACCCTTCTGATTAATTGCTGCATTACTACTGCCCTGTACGACAGTCAGCAAAGCTTGGTGAAGCAAACGCCTCCCTCCTGTCTGATGCTCACTGTGTGCCTGTTATTAAGTTCCATCAGGGCACACCAATCTACAGGGCATTATTTAATGTATATGTCCATTGTACAATAAAGAGGCTGGAGGGTGAGCTGGACCTTTTAACAAAGGCAATACAAACCTCTCACTGCAACGGTTGGCTGAAAGCTTTAGAGAGAAGCAAATTTCAGTGCAGAGGCTGTGGTGCTGTCTCAGAGCCTGAGATTAGAGTTTTGTGCATTGTACAAAGTACCATCGAAGTTGTCAAGGGCTCTGCTTTCTGGTGTTCCTGGACTTGGCAAGAGAGAAGAAACCTTCCTTTGAACCATGAGCGGCTGTTCGAAGAGGTGTAAGCATGGGATTGTTAAATTTGCCCAGACCATCTTTAAGCTCATCACTGGCACCCTCAACGAAGTCTCTCTTAGGAACTATTTACAGTCACATATACTGTGACACATATACAGCGGCAGCAGTTTGGGGGCTCCAGAGGCAGCTCAGCGGCGATCCCGGCAGGCAAGATCTCCCCCTTCCCTCTCCCCGATGATGTGGACTAGTGGGACCTGGTGTTGGGGGTGAGGTGTTGCTGTGGAGTCGGACAGGGGCCACGAGACTGCTCTCTCTTTCCCCCCCCCTTGCAGGGGTGGGGCTTGGAGGAGCTTACTTTTGGGCCGCTCCCCATAACATCGGTGGTGGCCAAGGCACGTGCCGGAGGTGCGTGTCAGGGGCATGGCTTGAAGGGGCACGGTCAAAGGGGTCTGCCCTTTGGCCGTGCCCTTCAGCCGGGCCATGAGGCTGAGGCGGAGGAGTTTTGTGGATATGTATTCAGGGGACTGTTTACTGGTTAAAGGTGGTTCAGACGACTTCCCCCCGGTGAGAGAGGAGTGGAGACGCCTGGGGTCCCCTGGTGGCAGCAGGGAATGGGAGTGTTGGAGTGTGACCAATTACCTGGTGTGAGCAGGTGTTGGAGTAAAGGAGAATACCAGTAAGAAAGGGGTATTACTATGATGTTAATGTAACTGTAAATTGCTGCTGTATTTTTGTTTAATGGGTTCCCATGCGTGAGATAGAAAACCCAGATGTTGTTGATTATGTTGTGAGTCGACTTGTTCGAGAGAGTGCGGGATATAAATAAATATGGTATGGTATGGAGCTGGGAAATCCAGAGTGCTCCATGCAGGGTCAGCCAAATGTATGGTAGCCACTTTCATGGCTGCAGTAGTCATGCTGGGAGCTGTCCGTTTCAATCGCTGTCCACGCACTACACCTGTGTGGTGCTCCATGGCAGACCCATGCAGTTATGGACCCCCACCCAGCTTGCTCATTTCAAATGAGGCTTGCTCATTTGAAAACATCCATAGTTACAGGGGAGAAGAGGATGCTGAGTGAAAGGACAGCATCAGTGAGCAATCTGTGGGGCGGGGTGAGTAGCTAGGGAAGGCCTGAATGATCAAGAACACTCGTTTACCATCTTTGGTAAATGAGTTTTAAAACCAAATCAAAAGTTTTAAAAGCAAATCAACAAGTAAAAAGATAAAATAGTTTCTGAAGTTCAATGAAATATGGGGATAGGTTGAATTATAGATGACTATTAAGCAGATGATGAGTAACAACTGTGTGCCCCTATTGTTAGACCTATGCTGTATTTGGAAAAGTGTGTGCGTGCTTTTAGATGACAGTCTTGAATATAGATAATAAAATTCCAGACTTTTGTTAGGCCATTTAACACGCTGCACCACAAATGGCATCTATTATGCATGACTTTTCATGGAATTCTTAATACCTCTCACAAAATTCAACCTCAATTAAATACAAGACTAATTTGAATTAGCTTTTCCTCAACTTCTTTGAGCATGTTCTTATTCTTTTGAAATCGTTAAAGTGTAAAACCATTAAAAGAGGGAAGTTGAGGAACAACTTGCTAAGGATGCAAAAAATCCAATAACAGTCGTCCTTCTCCCCACCCCCACCCCAGTACATCAGAGCCAGGAAACCTGCTAGAGAAGCAATTAGTCCCCTAGATGATCAGGGAAAAAAGGGGCATTCAAAGGCTATTTTTAAATGGACACGGCTGAGGGGCGGGTCCATGGGGAATGGGTGGAGTAACCATGCACCACCCATGCACCCACCATAGGAGGGATTCAAATGGTTGCTGGCCAGGCGGGTCGTGGGAGGTTTGCGACACCCATGAACCTGGCCCCCACCCATCCAGCCAGCAAACACGATCACCATTCAAACGGGCAGCCACTACTCTGATCAGAGGAAAACCACGCCTCACAGCATGACTTGACAACATGGTGGACAGAGAGCAAACAAAGCCATGGCTGCCACAGCTGCCCATACCCAAACAGACTCTGGCAGGGGAGCAGGGACAGGGGAAGGCGCACACAGGCAAGCCACCAGAGACAGGGCACAGGGAGATAGCACATATGAAACCATGGGCAAGGGAAAACCAACACAGGCAGCAGATGAACACAAGGTGCACATTTATTGCAACAGGGTGAACAATGCGAAGGTAGAGTTTCCTGACTTATTGACTGACTCCTTAGGTCACATGGAACTTGCAATAGAGCCATGTTCACTCTGACAGCATGATTACTTGTGTAAACAGTGCAAATTTCTTGTGAACTTCTGAATTTCTTGAAATTGTGAGCTTGAAATTTCTTGTGAACCATGCACTTGCAATCTATGCATGTGTATGCACCTTATATTGGGCCTGGCCCTGTTGTATCTATCAGGAGGCCTGTATACTCTCCACTCCAAAGCAAACCTCTTCAGCCAGTTGCTAAACTATAATGCTTCCCTGAGCAAACGAGTAGGCTAGGCCTAATTCCATTACATCTAACTGCCCCTCCTAAGATAAGGGAACTTCCAAAACTGTTCTCAACGACCTTAATTAGGCTTGCCCTAACATGGGTGAGGCTAGACCCATTAATTACCTTAGTAAGTAAGATTCAGTCCGAATCCTTATGTCTGTTTACACTTAAGAGTCAGGTAGGTAACGTTTGATTGTGCCTATGTATTCATAAGTGTATAAGAATCAGATGCTTGTACCAGTCTGGTATGAAACCAGGCTGCTATATGCTTTGTATAGTGGGCTAATCAGAAAATGGACCAGGCCCTTGTACTATTCTAATAGAAGTATTCTAATAAAAGACAACTTGACAACACTATATGCGGCCTGTCTCTTTTATGCTAGAACTGAGGGTGTTTTTAGATGCACCGTTTTTTCCCCCTGGACTTCAAAGTCTGGGTTCAACAAACTCATGCAGGGGATGATTTAGACACTTGCACCGGCCCCACTGGGTGACGCCAAGCAACTCCTGCATGTTTTGAGACCCAGACTTGTAAAACCTCTGCTATTGGGGTTTTACAAGTTCAGGTCTCAAAACATGCAGGAGTTGCCTGACACCACTCTTTACAGTGGCACCCAGACACGTCTGGTGTGTGTGGGGGGTGGGGGTTGAGTGTTTAAATCCCACCTGCACAGGTTTGCCGAACCCAGACTTTGAAGCCTGGGGGAGAAACGGGTGCATCTAAAAACACCCCAAAAGAAGGGATCATTCCACCCAGAATCCTCTCAGAGCCTTATGTGAATAAAAATCGTCTCAGCTTCTTAATCTGCTTGGATTTTCATTGATTCATGTAAAGGGGGGTGGGGTGTTGGCTCCCTGTTGGCCGAAGCCCTGGGAATCCCCCCCCCACCTGTGACCACTCTTCTGTCCCTCCCCCAGGTAACCATGCACAAGGGGCTGCTGCCCAGGGGGTGGCGGCCTTTGGGCAGCAGCCAAAGGGCAGGGTCAAAGGGCAGGAGCCCATTGACATGGCCAGAGTGGGGATTAGACATTGTTCACCAGCTCCCTGGACTGCCAGTTATTCACTGGCTCACCTGGTGCTGCTGCCGCCGCTTCTGAACCAGCTGCCATGGACGCTGCTGACGCTGCCCAGACCTGTCACTGCTTCCCGGAGCCATGCTGCCCAGCCCCACCGGTACCAACTCCCTCCTATCCTGTCCAGAGGAGGGGGCGGGGCCAGGGCACATGGCCAGGACTTCCTGGTCCCGGCGCAGTCAAAAGTGGTTGGCCGCCCGGTGCTGCCACAGGCAGCGCACCCGAGGGTGCTGGGGGGTGGAGGGTGGTTTTAGCTTTGTATTTGAAGGAGGGATTGGGGTGGGGATGAGGTATTTCTCTTATGGGGGAGGGGGACAAAGGGACTGGGTTTAGGGAGGGGAGGGCTGACCCCTTCGGTGTGAGGGAGGGGTGCAGGGATCCTCTGGTGGCAGAAGAGGATAGGGGGTGTTTTGGGGGGTGGGGATCTCTCTCGGGGAACTGGCAGGGCGGCCTCCGGGTCAGGGGAGTGGATTGGGGGGTGGGTCT
This sequence comes from Sphenodon punctatus, assembly GCA_003113815.1. Taxonomy (NCBI): domain Eukaryota; kingdom Metazoa; phylum Chordata; class Lepidosauria; order Sphenodontia; family Sphenodontidae; genus Sphenodon; species Sphenodon punctatus. The sequence goes on along the minus strand of QEPC01001643.1, from coordinate 4,366,193 downwards.
GCAGTCATAGAGGTCGTTCTGGGCCAGGGGAATTATGGTTCTTCTGGGAGGCAGGTTCAATCTGTGAGATGGGACAGATGGTGTGTTTCTGTCCCGCTCACTGGCTCCCAGGCAGGTGATGAGGTGATTAGGGATCAGAGGACCCCTAGCCTCGCCTTGATGCTGATAAATGCAAGGCTGGTAGCTAATAAGTCAACTACGGTCTGGAAGTTGATCCTGGACCAGGCGGTCGACCTCGCATGTGTCACGAGACCTGGCTGGACAATGAATCGGGGCCTATACTGGCTGTTCTTGTTCCAGCCAGGAACTCTGTGCGGCATCAGCCACGGCCGGAGGGACAGGGGTGGTGGTGTAGCCATTATTTTTAAGGATGCCTGGTCTGTGATAAGATTTCCTGTGCAATCTATCATGGGTACAGAGGGTCTCCATCTGAGTTTGGATTTGGCCGGAGACAGGGTAGGGATATTGTTGATATACCATGCACCCACCTGTACGGCAGCCTCCCTACACGTGCTGACGGAGCTGGTGTCAGAGGTGATCTTGTGGTCCCCCAGGATGATAGTTCTGGGGGACTTCAATATCCATGCCAACGCGTCTTGGAGTGGTGGAGCGTGAGTTCGTGCCCGCCATGGCAACCATGGCCCTGTCTCAGAGAGTAGTGGACCCCACACATGTTGGAGGACATACCCTAGACATGATATTTTGCACAGGCCTTGAGGCGGAGGATCCATTGGTGGGGGAGGTATCAATGGTGCCCTTGTCATGGATGGATCATTATCTCCTCTGGGCGGATATCCTGGTGCATGTTGGCCCTCGGGAGGGTGTGGAACCAGTTAGGTTGGTTTGCCCCCGAAGGCTTACGGAACCTGAAAGATTCCAGACAGCTCTAGGGGATGTTTCCTCTGACCACAATGGCTGCTCACTCGATGACCTCGTCTAGGTGGAATATCTGGCTGACGGAGGCCTTCGATTGTGTGGCTCCCAGGTGTCTGCTCCCGAAATGCCGACAGTGCAGCGCCCGGTGGTATACAGGTGAGCTGTGGCGGATGAAGCAGGAAGGGTGGCGGTTAGAGCGACGGTGGCATCACTCGCGTACTGAAGTGGACCGGTTGTGGCATAGAGTCTGGTTATGTACCTATGCCATAGCGGTGCGGACAGCAAAGAAGGTTTTCTTTGCTGCCCTCATTGCGTCCACTAAGTTCCGTCCGGCTGAGCTGTTCTGGGTGGTGATGGGGCTGGTCAATCTGGCCTCTCTCCACCTGGACATGGAACCGTCAAATGCTCGCTGTGATTTGTTTGTGGATAAAATTGCTCAAATTCATCATGGTTTTGATGCGACTTTTTTTTAGCAGAGAATGGGTCTGAGGCAGCGGAAGCCCCATCTAGTCCTGTTTTGTGAGATGAGTTTCAGACGGTGTTTTCCTCAGATGTGGGGGATGCTCTTGGGACTGTTCAAGCCACCAATTCTGAATTAGATCCATGCCCGGCCTGGCTGGTTAAGGCTAGCTGGGAGACACTGGGGCCGTTGCTGGTGGGGACAGTCAACGTCTCCCTTGGGGAGGGCAGGGTGCCGGGCTGTCTCAAGGCGGCGGTGGTGTGACCCTGCTCAAGAAGCCATCTTTGGATGTCAATGTCCTTGCCAGTTATCGGCCAGTCTCTAACCTTCCCTTTTTAGGGAAGGTTATTGAATGGGTGGTGGCTCAGCAGCTTCAGGGGCATTTGGACCGGATTAATTTTCTTGATCCCTCACAGTTCGGCTTTCATCCGGGTTATGGCACAGAGACTGTACTTGTGGCCTTGGCCGACGACCTCTCCCGTGAGTTAGACCAGGGTGGTTTGACCCTGTTGATCTTGTCAGATCTCTCGGCTGCATTTGATACTGTTGCTCATGAGTTGTTGATGACTCGGTTGTGGAACTGGGCAGGGATTGGTGGGACTATTCTTGAATGGTTCCACTTGTTCCTGGCTGGGACAACCCAGCGTGTGGTGCTAGGGGAGTTTTCATCTTCCCCCCGGGGGCTCACATGTGGAGTACTGCAGGGCTCCATCCTATCCCCTCTCCTGTTCCACGTGTACATGCAGCCTTTGGGAGAGGTTGTTAAGGGAGTGTGGAATGAGTTGTCATCAATATGCTAATGACACCCAGTTATATCTTTCATTTTCCTCCGACTCAGGTCCTGCAGTCTCGGTGGGGGATTGAATGAGGGTGAGCCGCCTGAGACTAAATTCTGACAAGATGGAGGTGATGGTTGTGGGGAGGGCCGGGGTGGTGGTGGTCCCCATCTATGATGAGGTCCGTCCCCCCCCCCCATGTTAGTCAGGTCTGGAGTCTGGGGGTGCTCCTGGACCCACAGCTCTACCTGGATGCTCAGGTGACGGCTGTGGCAAAAGGAGCATTTCGCCAGTTACATCTGGTGTGTTGGCTTAGGCCATATGTCTCAGACTCAGATATGGCCACGGTCATCCATGCTTTTATTACCTCGAGACTGGATTACTGCAACGTGCTCTATGTGGGGCTACCCTTGGTATTGGTTCAGAAACTGCAGCTGGTGCAGAATGCGGCGGCCCGTTTCTTAACGGGGACGGGCCGATGAGCGCATATAACACCGATGCTTTGCTCTCTGCACTGGCTGCAGTAGGTTTCCGGGCCCAATTCAAGGTGTTGGTGCTGACCTTTAAAGCCCTAAACGGCTTGGGCCCCACCTATCTGCAGGACCGCCTCATCCTCCGGGTCCTGGAGTGGCCCCTACGGTCTGCTGGGGGCGCTCTCCACGAGGTTCCCCGGGTTTCCCGGGTGTCTATTATGAGGAGGCTGTTCTCTGTGGCTGTGCCGTGGCTGTGGAACTCCCTCCTGTTGGAGATCCGCTTGGCTGCCGGCCTCCCCTCTTTCCACAGACAATGTAAGACCTGGCTGTTCCGCTAGGCTTTTCCCGAGGGAGATGAGGGGGGTGGGTTGGGTTAGGGTGAGGGGATGAGTCTTACATTGTTTTAATTGATATTATTATGGTTTATTTTAATGTTTGAAAGTCTGAAATGTTTTAATATATTGTGAGCCGCCCCGAGATGCCTGAGGCAGGAGGGGGTGACATGTAAATTGTAAAAATAAAATAAATAATGTACATTTGCGCAAATTTAAAATAGCCCATTGCTTAACATTGAGGCTGAATTTTTAAAAAAGTGTTTGGAGTTTGTATACTCAAATTGGGTGTTTGATGGGCACAGGTCTGCCCACCTCCAGAGTCACTGCGGGGGTGCACCGTCCGCTTCCGCTTGCTTCCAGTCCTGCCTGGGTTGGGATTAGATGGACCGGGAATGTTCCCTGGCCCTTGGTCTGCCCATATGGTCCCCCCCCTCCACACCATAGAGTTGCAGGCTAGAGCATCCGCAGTGCTATGGTGTTGCGCAGGACAGCAGTCAGCTGGAAGTGGAGCATTAGCGTGGTCTGCGCCTCAGACGGACAGCTGCTCTGCTTCAGGCCAGCGGTGCCCTGGATTTGGCTGACCCACTCCACCTGCACATCTGGTGGGACCACCTTCAGATGGATGGGCCATCCAGGGGTGAAGCAGGCTAGTGCAGCTAGCACCCCAGCAGCCAGTTTGCCTGAAAACACCCATGGGCCACAGTGCTCCGTTAACAAGAAGGGGTTATCCAGTGTTCAGTACATTAAACTTCTTGTGACACTGCTCTGTATGCAGAGGACATCTATGTCAAAGAATTTTAAAATCCTCCATAATGTAATAATTAGCATTACTCCTGGAATATGGAGACACTGAGCTTGGAGGAAATCCTTCAGCTAAGGGCAGAAATGTCTGGGATGAACACAAGAAGGAGCAGGCTTTCTGGTAGCCAGAGTTGGAAGAGGTTCCTCTATTGGTGGCCCTGGTTACCAGGGTGGTTTTTCATTTGGGCTCCAAGAGCCCCAGAGAGGGACAGCACTTAGCAGACGAAGAAGAAAGTAGGACAGCAGTAGCTCTCTAAGGGAAGGGCTGCAGCCATCTGTCTGTGTGTGTGTGTGCGCGCGCACATGTGTACATATGGAATGAGGGCACCCATTAATTATTGTTGTTTTCTTTAAAAAGTGCCTGGGTTCAAGCTCAGACTGGAAGTTCCTCTTCTCATTTGCTGGGAGCATGGGGGATGGTCAGAGGGTCTGGATGCTACCCTATAGGGCTCTGCCAGCCACTGCCCCCACTTAATGTGTGCCCGGGATTTGGGAAGGGAAGCTGGGGGGCTTGAGACCAGCAGAGCCCCAGTGAGACCTTCAGGTGAGGCTGTCTAGGAGAGTAGTTCTATCCCCAGTACCTTCATTTAACAGAACTTTCCAAGAAGAGGAGGCAGGAATGGGTGGATGAGCTGGAGCCACTTGGGATCCTGTGACAGGAGGTGCTGGTGCCATTGGTGCCTTCTTCTGTCCGACTCGTAGTGTATAGGATATGTGTAAGAATTGTTCCTTTAGTGATACAAGCATAAAATTTGGTGGAGATGTTCTAGACAGTATGAACAATCTCACACATGGAGCCATGATCAATTCTGATTAAGTCCAGTCATTTGCAAAATGGCCACCAAATCAAATTGTCTCAAAAGGAAAATTCATATTTCATCAAGTGTACAGCATATTAAAAAGTCATTCTGGTGTCAAACACAATGGAAACCGTTCTTCTACTATCTGGGCATGCATATTATTAATTAAAATCATGAAATTTGGAGGCTTTCACATAGAGATGGTGATCTTAAGTATGATTGGAACATGGCTCAAGGACAGTGGCTGGACAGCGGCCCTCACGCAAGCCAAGAATGCATCACCTGAGATGGTCAGCTCATTTCTGAAAGGTGCCCATGTCAAGAGAACAAGGCATGCATATGAAGTTACAGCGTGAAGCCTGAACATTTTGTTACTCTGAGCATACTTCATGTAGTGTGAAGGTATATCTGTTGGCAGTGAACTTCTACAGTTAGATAAGTGATGCAAGGAAAGAGCTCAGCAACATGTTCAATTTCAGTTTTGGATCCTCATACTACACGTAGGGTTACTGTTGCTTTTGTTTATTAGATCACTATGAGAGGGAGATTGTACCAAGAAGCCCTTTCCAAAATGGCAGCCTGTTTTTTCAGTCTAGACCGTCAAAACTATGCTTGATGTCTTACGGTACGCATACGTGATATGCTTATATTGCCAAAAATAAACCTATCTGTTGCTGAGCAATTTGACCCTGGGAATTTTGTTGTGTATAAATCACAACTCCTGTTTTCTGCCATCGCCATTGACCATGCACACAAGCAAAATATTGCTCTTGTAAAGAGTGAAGGGGGAGCTGTTGATTTGCAAATAATCCAGCTGCTTTGTGTTGGTGGATGGTTGATGGGTCAGAAGTTGCAAGGCTATGCGAAAAATATGAAGGCACTGTGGAGAGGAGTGCTAATAATCAGTGCACATAATGAACAAACAAAGGATTTTCAGCAGTTATTTGCAAATGATGTATGGAACCTTGTTGCAACCATCGAGGAGATGGGGAATCCATACCTTGAAGAAAGTGATGATCTTCTTGTCCTTGACACAAGATATTGCTCCAGAGTCTGTAGTTTCCATCGTGAAAAGACTGGAAGAGCACACAGAACCATTACATGTAAGAGAATTAAACTTCCGCTATTTAGCTGCCCTCCAGGAAAACATCAAGCAACATCCAAGTTACAGGTGAACAGTTTAAAGCTAACTGCACTTTATTCAGCAGTCTTTACGTGTTCCTTCAGTCATGCAAAGGTGATCCTGATGAATTTTTCAAACATGAGAAACAGCCTGTCCTTCCTTTACTCTCAAAGCTGGGTTAACGGAGTCTTGGAACCAAATTGGACCTTCTAGTCTGCCTAGATTATATCTCTCCCTCACATATGGACGCTCCTTCAGCAGAAGTGGGGTTATCCTGGATGGGGCAGCCATAGTCAACATGTTCAAACCATGTACAGCTAAGACATTTGAAGAGTATGCCCTTCAAGTTGTGTTTCCTTACATTTGTAAGCAACTGCAGTATGCTAATAGAATTGATGTTGTATGGGATTCGTACAAGAAAGATGGCTTAAAAGCAACAGTGAGGACCAAAAGAGGCAAAGGGGTTTTAAGAAGGATCAATGCGTCTGTACATATCCCAGGTAACTGGCAGAACTTCCTAGATGTTGACAACAATAAAACACAATTGTGCTTATTGTAAAAAATGATTGGTGAGCAGCTAGTGGAAGGCAAGCAGAAAATAGTAAGTTGTAACACATGGAGAGGAAGTCATCTGCAGCCTCTCTAAGAGCAATACTTCATGGCTGTCTCCATGCACTCATGAAGAGGCAGACACGAGGACTGCATATGGCAGGTGCATGTGGCAGATACAACAAAGGATGGGTACAGGAAGATAATGGTGTGCTCTTTTGACACTGATGTTGTGGTCTTGTCTATGTCTGTAGTGTAGAAGCTGGACATTGAAAAGCTTTGGATAGCTTTTGGTGTGTCCACTAAGTTATGATACATAGTAGCCCACAAGATTGCCAACACCATCGATCCTGACAAATCAAAGGCACTTCCTGTATTCCATGCATACACTGGTTACGACAATGTGTCCAGTTTTAATGGAAAGGTAAAAGGACAGCTTGGAGTACTTGGCATATCTTTCCTAATGCCACTTCTGCATTTACATCTTTGGCAGATGCACCAACAAGAATCCCGACAGGCAGTTTTGCCGAATTAGAGTGATATACGGTTTTGTTGTTTGATATCTGTAGCATAGCTAACAGTGTCAACAATGCAAGGAAACATTTGCTATGGAAAAGGGCATTGAAGATTTACCACCCACCTTCAGCACTCCTTCAGCTCACCAAAAGGGCAGCATTTCAAGCCAGACCTATCTAGGGGCAAACACTAGTCACATTTCTGTACTTGCCTTGTCCAAGTGAATGGGACTGGTGCAAAACATAGTGGTAGCTGTCAACCTTTATGGACAACTCTCCCAGAAGCGATGGCCTCCTGTGTTGAGCTCCTGCATTGTGATTGCAAGAGGACTTCTGGAAGTGACCAGGAGAAGGAAGACGGGCCAATGAAATGTGAATGCGCTAAAAATGGACTATTGTGTACTGGATTATGTCGATGTAATGGACTGTTATAACTCCACTTAAGACTATTAAGTGATAACATTGGGTGATTTCAGACGAGACGAGGCGGCATTCGCCCCGTCCCAGAATCACCCTTCTGATTCCCCGCCGGAATCAGCCCGTCACGTCCAACAGGCGTGCCGGCCGATCCCATCGGGGAATCGGGGAGGAGGCGGGGCTGCTCGGCGCAACGTGCGGCTGCGTGGCCCACCCCTACCCTCCCCCGCTGCCCACCCTCTGGGGAGACGGGTGGGCGCCACGGCCAATGCGGCCACAACGCCCGCCCAAATTGACCACGGCCCAGAATCTCGCCGGGGATTCCAGACTGTGGTTGCCGTCCACATGAGACGGGCCCCTTCATTGCGGTGGGGAATCACATTCACCACGCGATCGGCGCCGGCCCCGCTGGGTCCGCCGATGGCATGGTGAATGTGATTCCCCGCCGCGATTGAGCGTGGTTAACATCTGGGGAGAACTACCGGTTCCCACCACAGGGTATTGACTGTGGTTGAACGTGATCTCGTAACGTCTGAAAATACCCATTATTTTGGTTAACTTTGTACTACAATTTATTAGTGCTGAGCTCAGTTCATTTGTAGTTTTATATAATAGAGTTGTAATAAAAGTTCTAGATACTTTAATGGTTATTTTGGCTTAGCAGCAACTTTCATGCACATGTTGTACATGTTTTATGCTGAATTAGTCATTTCCTTGCATATAATATTGTTCTGAATGTTTGGATGTGCAGTCTTGTCAATTTTGGTACATAAAGTTTCATAAGAATTACTATTTTCATGTTTTATCGCACGTGGAACGATGTATCACGTGAGTCTTCCGGTAGCCATATTGAAAAATTACCATTAGTATTCAAAGTTGGTGTTGGTTCCACGTTTATAATGTTGTCAGATAACTTAAGCTGGCACCAAGTTTCATGCTTGTATCACAAAGGGAACAATCCTGGTGTAAACTGGTACATATCACCTCCACTATTGGGTTATTTCCTGACTGGTTTCTGCCATGCCTAATTTTTACAGAAAAAATGCTGGGGCTGGGCCTGTCAAGCCCTGGCATAAACTAAGCCTTTATTTAGTGGCAGTTGGATGGAAGTGACCATTTTGTAGTTTGGCTGAAGACTAGTAGTTATTTATATAATGAAAAGAAGTTGGCTCTTCCTCTTGCAAGTAGCTTTCTTTGGTCCTGATTGCTGCATCACTGGATAGCGTCACTGAAGTTGGATTTTTCCCCATACCGTGCTCACTTAGCAATTTGAGGCCCCTTGGATGAAAAACAGATAGACAGTGAGAAAGAAAGAGGAAAGTAACAGTAACAATGAAGTGGAAGAGTCTGCACAGTTAAACGTATTCTGAGTGGAATGAATAGGAAATGAAATGAAATTCACAGTTATATAGAAGGCTGCCAAGATTTATGTCAAGCAAACTAAATTATAGGCCTTATGCCTTTATAAAGACAATGGTAAAGAACGTCACTATGAACAGGATTTCTCTAAAGATCAAGGTCTCACATAGTACCCTTTATAAATGGTTTTATGGACATGAATGACACAATTGACTAATGTAACTGTATGGTAAGTGCAAAGGTACAGCATGATATGACAAAGCCTGCTTTGTGAGCTTTTAAAAGCAACCTTTGGTTTAATACATTTTTTCTCTTCTATCATCATCATTTCTCAAGTGGCTTAAAAACACTTGGTGGCAATGGGGAAAATGCAGTGAACATGTGTCCCTGCATATAGTTAAACAATGCCCACATATTTTAAAAAAACACACACACAAAAACAAAAACGCTTTGTATTAATTATGTGTTTCTATAAACTGCTTTTTTATTATCATAAAACAAATTAAGTATGCTAGTTAAGGACAATGGTGGTGTTCACAATAGTTTCACTGTTGTTCATACATTTTAGGGCAAATTCTGATATTTGTTACTCCAATCTATACGCCCCGAGCTGTTTGCAGAAGGGGCGGGGTATGAATATATTAAATAAAATAAATATTAAATAAATAAATATCCAAAGTCACTTAAGTGAAGAAAGTGAAGTTCCACTGGATTTACCCCAGAGTGAAATCAGGTCCTAGCCAAGCCTCAAGTTATGTTACTAAGCTTATAGCAGCTGCATTTAGTGCTCGGTGTTTTTAAAAATTACACTACTTGTTTGTCCAAACTTGATTTGTTTTCTTAAAGACAGGGAGTTCAACATCTTGGCTATTTTTCCCCAGTCCTCGTTAATTTAAGACCCATCGTCATTTATTTATGGACCTATTTTTCTTCTAGTACTTTATTTCCCCTGCTGTGTTTAGGAATCATAAGTGTTGGTAGTGCACTCAGATGTCATTTAGTCCAGCCCCCTGTTCCATACAGGAAATCTGCAGCTACAGCATCCTTGACACAGATGGCTGTTCAGCCTCTGTTTGAAAACCTTGAGCAAGGAGAGATCACCAACTCCCTAGGCAATTTGTTCAATTATCGAACTGCTCTTACCATTAGGAAGTTCCTTTTAATGTTTAACCAAAATCTGCTTTCTTGTAATTTGAGCCCACTATTTCTATTCTTGCCCTTGGGGTAACAGAGAACAAGTCTTTGCCATCTTCTGTGTGACAGCCCTTCAGGTATTTGAAGACTGCTATCATCTCGCCCCTTAGTCTTTGCTTCTCTAGGCTAAACATACCCAGTTCCTTCAACCTTTTGTCATAGAACATGGTTTCCAGACCCCTGACTGTCTTTGTTGCCCTCCCCTGAACCTATTCCATTTTGTCGATGTCCTTCTTAAAATGTGGCACCTGGAACTGCATACAGTACTCCAGATGAGATCTGACCAGCGCAGAATAGAGCGGACCTATTACTTCTCGTGACTTGGAAACTATGCTTCGGTTAATACAGCCTAAAATTGCATTAGTCTTTTTTTGCAGCTGCATCACATTGCTAACTCATGTTCAGTTTGTAATTAACTACAGTCCCTAGATCCTTTCCACATGTACTGCTGTCAAGCCAGGTATCACCCATCCTATACTTGTGAATTTTATTTTTCTTACATAAATGCAGAACTTTATCTCTATTGAATTTCATTTTGATAGTTTTGGTCCAGTTTTCCAGCCTACCAAGATCATTCTGAATTTTATTTCTGTCTTTTAAGGTGTTAGCTATCCCTCCTAGTTTTGTCATCTGCAGATTTTATAAGCATTCTCTCTCTCTCCTTCATCTAAGTAATTAATAAAGATGTTGAATAGTACCAGGCCTAAGACAGAGTCCTGTGGCACCCCGCTTGATATCTCCTTCCAGACTGATGAAGAGTCATTGATGAGCACTCTTTGAGTACAGTTCTTTAACCAGCTGTAAATCCACCTAATGGTAGAATCATCTAGTGCATGTTTGACCAGCTTGTCAACAAGGATATCATGGGGGACTTTGTCAAATGCTTTGCTGAAATCAAGATCTGTTATGTTCATGGTTAATTTGTTCTAGTATCTTTTCAGGTATCAATGTCAGGCTGACCAGTCTATAGTTTTCCAGATTCTCATTTCCTCCCTTTTTGAAGCTAGGGACAATATTTGCCCGTCTCATTTTCCAAAACCTCACTCGTTCACCAAGTGTTCTCAAAGATGATATTCAGAGGTTCTGAGAGTATATCTGAAGGTTCCTACAGTACCCTAGGTTGTAATTGCTCCAGCCCTGAAGAATTGAACTTGTTTAAAGTAGCGTAGGTATTGTCTGACAATCTCTTTATCTATCCTGAGTTGCAATCCTTTCCTCTCATCATTCATGCTACTATTGCAAGGTTGGACACAGGGTGAAAACAGACATGACGCTAACCACCCTTTAACCACCCTTGGTGGTTATTTATACATGTTGCAGGGCTGTATTGGTGCCCTATGCAACCCTGCAACATGTATAAATAACCACCAAGAGTGGTTAAAGGGTGGTTAGCGTCATGTCTGTTTTCACCCACAGTTTCCCTTGTGGGAGAAGACTGAGGCAAAATAGGAGTTGAGCAGTTCCGCCTTCTCTCGCTTTTCTTATTACCTATTTGATTTTTTACTAACACCTTCTCTTTTTATACCATCCTAATTATTTTCCTGCATGCTTTAAGCAAAGGCTGAGTATTCCGAGTTGGCTGATTTTTTTCCTTTTCCATTTCCAGTAAAGTTTTCTTTGAGCATTCCCTAACAACACTGCATTGGCTGTGTGTCACTTCTTATATTCTTTCTTTACAGAGGAAGTGCAGTCCATTATGCCTTAATTATGGTGTTTTTAGGATGAACAAAGAACAGGCAGTAGAAGCTAATCTATATTCTGTCTAAGCCAATTACTTTGAAATGCACGAGTAACCATAAGCTTTAAGTGTTTTTACTCTGTTTGCTATTATTTTTATTCATTCCTTGCAGGGTGTTTTGTAACCAAAGACAGAATTTGACATGCAGCCAAAATACTGAAGATTTAAAAATTCTCTAAAATCCTAAAGATTTTAGTATTTAAAATAACTCCAAATATTAAAGAAAAAAAAATAACTTCTTGGTCTGGGCAGCTGACTGACTGAGTGTTTTACATAGACCATAACTTTACAGAGGTATTTTTGGAGCCTGTGAGACTAAGGGCATTTTCACACAAACATTTAAATAGGAATTAAAGCCTTAATTCCTATGTTACCTGTCTGCCTGACTGCCGCAAATTCAAGATTATCATCAAGGATTAGGGAAAACATCTGTATTTATAAACCCTCGATTGCTAGGGTTTATGATACCCGGATGTCAAACTAATCCTTGATAGTGTCCATGTGAACGATTATCAAGGATTAATCAACTAATCCTTGATTAAAGCCACAGAGTCCAGGGTAAAGAGCTGACATCCTCTCTGGGCATTTCCTGCTCTATGGTACGTAGGGGCACATGACTGTGAAGTGATCATAGCACCTCCATCATCATTTTGCAATGCATTGTGTAGCGCCAAGTTTAAATACCCACAGAACAAAGGGATGGGTTTCCATTTTCTTCAACTAAAAAATCAGTGAGCTGAGCATGGACGAAAAGCATCATGGGATTGAAATTCATCCCAGAGACTCTATTTTCTGATTAACAGCAAGGTTGTGTTCACATGGACTATCAAGGATTAACGTTATCTAGCATTAAAATGTCCATCTGAACAAACAGGAGTTTGTGAATATTAGATAATAATCTGATTCTACCAAGGATTACTTTGTCTGTGTGAAAATGCCCTAAGTACCTAATCCATACTGACTAGTTTCTGATCTCACACTGGTGTAAATCTGGAGAAATTCCACTGAGTTCCATCGGACTACAAAAGAAAAGCAGAACAAGGCCCCAGTTTCTTTCATTGAGGTACAGCCCCTAAAAAAGGTCAGGATAGTCCCAGGCGGCATCTGCAGAGCTCACAAGCCCACAGGTTTGTAATTATGTCCGTTTGATGCACATATGTTCCCCTCTGGTGGTGGGTGTGTGGTAACATAAGTCTGAAGAGAATAAAATTCTTTAAATAAATAAATAAATAAATAAATGTTCACCATGGCTTGAACATTTGACAAAATTAACAAATTCTGCTTGTAAATTCAAGTTAAAATTTTGCATCACATTTACAAATTTCACAAAGTCTGAAAAGGAGTTTTCATGTTTGCAGTTTGTTACTTGTTGGCAGTTTGTTAGTTCACTTTTCTCTGTTGCTTACAGTCACCTTGTGGATTACTAGCAGAGGTTAAATAAAAGTAAGATAAGCATAACTAAGTTGCTGGAGGTCCTTTTTACAACTTCATTCAAACATTTGAATATTTACAAATTTGAATACAAATATCGGCTAATGGAAATGAATAAACAAAATTGGGACATTATTTGCTTCAGACCTAGTATGTGGAGGGTCTTACCTTGGTCTTGCTTTCTGGGTGACCCAAGAGGAAAGAAGGAATAACAGCTTCTGCTGTCTTGTGAATGCAAGAGATGCAACGGAGGCCAATATTCTGCCTGACAGAGATGGTAGATAAAATGGAGGGGAAATATTCAAGAAAAAAATTGAACATGTCATTTTGCAAGTTTCAAAATGGTCACTTCCTTCCTCCTTTCCTTTCCAGACTCGCCAGTTTTTACTAAAGGAAAGACACCGATGAGAACATTTTTTTCATAATTTTGATTTAAATGCATTTTAAAAGGTTACCAAAATGAAGGATTTAGGAGAAATCAGTTTATCGTGACTTAATGTCTCAGTGGGTGTTGAACCCAGGTCTGTGAGATTGCTAGACAGAGGGTGAAAACAGACATGCACATAACTCTGCTGTAACACTGCTTTAAGATTTCTTATGCATGTTGCAGGATTGTATTGGCATCCTATGCAGCCCTGTAACATGCATAAGAAATGTTGAAGTGGTGTTAAAATTGAGTTAAGGTGCAAGTCTGTTTTCACCCAAAGTTAGGAAACTTGCTGTCAAAGTGTTGTGCTGGCTAGTTCTACAGCCAACATATGTTATGATGAGGTTTATGGCTATTTAAGACATATCTTTAACTGGCTAAACATGGGCCTCCCCTTAACATAACATCCTGGCTCAATCCTGGTTTCAGAGCACACCAGCAAGTTACTTCAGTACCCCAGGATGTAATCAGCCACCAGGTGGCTGTTATCTTCTGGCAGTTGCTCTTGCGTGGCCATATTTCCTCATTTTTCTGTTACTTCACCTGACCACTCGCCTTGCCCATCGCCACATCCAGCTTTATCTCCACAGCCTGCTCTTCTGCATTACCCCCCAGTTCCAGATCTATGCACCCTAGTTTTGCAGGATGGTTTTTGAAGAAAAAGTAATTTTAAAGAAGGTCTGGGCATGGGTCAAAATGACTGCATTCTTTCTGGGAGACAACTCTATTTTGGAGATCAACCAGGCAGAAAAGTAAAGGGACTAACTATCGCCACATAGTGTGTGTTTGAATAAATTCAGGTGCAGAGTTTTAGATATTTGCATGCGAGCCAACATCACACAAAGACCCAACGCCAGTGAGGACATCCGTGCTACACAGCCGCTTCCAGCCATCGCTCGCATCGCCACTGCCCTTCGCCCGGACTCTCCCGCACCATCCACAGGCCTGGTTATCCCCTCTGCTGCCGTGATTACTGACCTCTAGAATGTCGCCCCTTATCTCCCTCAATCCCTCACCCTCCATCTTTCCCTTCTTCTCCCACTGCTGCTGTCTCCCCTGCTTCTCCCTCTCTCTCCTCCAACCTCCCCGCCCCTTATTTTCCCCCTTGCCTAATCCTCCTCCTCCCCCGCATCCCCTTAACCATTCCCTGCAAGCTCCATTGCTCCACATTCCCCAACCTCATCCACATTCCCTGCCTTCCCCCGATCAACTCCCCTTCTCCTGATCCCTCTGGAACTGCCGCTCATCTGTTAACAAAGCCCCCTTCATTCACAACCTCCTCCTTTGATCTCCACCTCTGGACTGATTCCCCCATCCACACCGGTGGCCACTCTCTCGACCTCATCTTCTCCAGAAACTGTCCTGCTGCTGACATCTCCTTTGACCTTTGTCCCATGTCTGACCATCACCTAACTTCTTCAACCTCTCCCACCAACCCCCAACTTCTTCCCCAGCTCCACGCCCCTTCCGTGATTTGCAGGCTATCAACCCTTTAGACTTTCCCCCCTCCTGTCCTCTTCTCCTCTTCCCCTGACACTGCCATCTCTTCTCTCAATGCCTCTCACCACGACCCTCAACCCTCTTGCCCCCCTCTCCTCCCGCCCCATCTGACCCCCAAACCCCCGTCCTTGGCTCACCCCTACTATCCGCTACCTCCACTCCTGCACCCGGGCTGCTGAATGCCTCTGGCGCAAATCCCGCTCCCACCCTGACTTCCTCCACTATAAATTCTCCCTCCTCTGTTATTTCCCTGGCAAGGCAACACTATTATGCCTCCCGGGTTGAATCCTACTCTCGTGACCCGCGCCGCCTGTTCTCCACCTTTGATTTCCTTCTCAAGCCCCCCTGCCCTTCTGCTCTGGATTTTGCATCATTCTTCACCTCAAAGATTGACAAGATCCACCAGGACATTGCTTCCCACCCATCTCCTCTCCCCGCTCCCTCACCACCCCTCCCCTCTCTCTCCTCTCATCCTACCCTCCTGCCTCCCTTGAGGAAATCTCCTCTTTGCTATCTTCCTCCAAGCCCAATCCCCTCCCGCCTCCTGACCTCCATTGCTCCCACTGTCGCCCCCCCTGTCATTAATCTCTTCCTCTCCACTGGCTCCTTCCCCTCTGCCTTCAAACATGCCACTGTCTCTCCCATCCTCAAAAAGTCCACCCTCGACCCCTCTAGTTACCAGCCGGTCTCCCTCCTACTCTTCACCTCTAAGCTTCTGGAACGTGTTGTCTACTCCCGCTGCCTGGATCTCCTCTCCGCCAACTCCTCCCTTGGCCCTCTCCAATCTGGCTTCCACCCCTTCACTCCACTGAAACTGCCCTTGCCAAGATCATCAATGATCAACTTGTCGCTATATCTAAGCGCCTTTACTCCATTCTTGTCCTCCTTGACCTCTCTGCTGCCTTTGACACTGTCGACCACTCACTCCTATGGGACTCCTTCGCTCCCTAGGCTTCTGCAGCTCTGTCCTTGACTGGTTCTCCTCCTACCTCTCTGACCGCTCCTTTAATGTGTCTCTTCCCAATTCCAACTTCTCCTCCCTCCCCCTCTCGGTTGGGGTCCCCAAGGCTCTGTCCTGGGCCCTCTCCTCTTCTCTATCTAAACCCTGTCCCTTGGCAAACTCGTTGCCTCCCACGGCTTCCAATATCACTACTATGCCTCCCGGGTTGAATTCTATGCTAACGACACTCAACTCCAGCTCTTCACCCCCCACCCCTCTCTCCCCTTCTGTCCAAGCTCGCCTCATCAACTGTCTCTCTGATAGCTCCGCCTGGACGTACCAATGTCAGCTCAAGCTCAACATGGCTAAGACTGAACTCCTTATCTTTCCTCCTTTCCCTTCCTCTCCCTCTTCCCTGTCCATCCTTATTGATGGGGTCACCAAGCACCCCGGTCCCCAAGCCCGTAGCTTGGGCTTCGGCACTCACCTTTCCTTTAAACCCTACATCGACTCTGTTGCCAAGCCCTGTCACTTCGCCCTCCACAACATTGCTCGAATTCGCCCCTTTCTCTCTGTCTCCTCACCCCAAACCCTTGTTCATGCCATGGTCATCTCTCGCCTTGACTACTGCAACCTCCTCCTTACTGGCCTCCCCCGCTCTCACTTGTCCCCCCTTATCTCCATCCAAAACTCCGCTACTAGGGTCATCCACTCTGCCCGTCGCTTCGATCACGTGCAACCTCGCCTCTCATCGCTTCACTGGCTCCCCCTTCCTGAATGCATCCTTCACAAACTCCTGGTATTCACTTACAAAACCCTTCACAACCTGGCTCCCCCTTACCTCTCAGCCCTAGTCTTACACATTCCTGCATGCACTCTCCACTCCTCCTCTGCCCCCTCCCTCGCTCTCCCTCATCTACACTGCTCCCCTAACTGCCTTCGTCCCTTCTCCCTTGCTGTCCCCCATGCCTAGAACTCCCTCCCTGCCCACATCCGCCTTGCCCCCTCCCTCCGCACCTTCAAATCTCTCATCAAAACCCACCTCTTCCTCGCCGCCTTTCCCAATGCCTGTTAGAACTTTCCTTTCAATATTTGCTGTCTGCCCTCCCCTCAGACTCCTGCTTAACCACAACCAAGCCAAGCATCCGCTTGAATGTATTTTACCCCTTGTCTCTCCCTATGTCCCCTCTCCTTGTCTTCCCCCTCCGTGTCTATTAGATTGTAAGCCATAGGCAGGGACCGCGTCTATCTTATTTGTTCTGTAAAGCACCAGGTACACAGCTGGCGCTATACAAATGCTTAATAATAATAATAATAATAATAATAATTAATAATTGAACTTATCTATTCATCAGATAATTAGATGGCACACTGATGTAAAGCATTTATTTCAATATATGATCATCTGACCTTTTACTTTCCCCTCATGTATAATCAAAGAAGGATATTTAATGCAAAAGGTAAACTAGATCAAAGCTACAACTGAACACTTAAAATAAGGAGGCCAGAAAATTGAGATATCATCATAATTCAGATACATCACAATTCAGATATCCTAATCCTCTGCAAATTTAAGGTATATGTGAGTCAGTCAGTCAGATACATGCTCTTATGCCTCATGATACGAGACAACTCAATAATTCCATCCCTGCATGTCTAATGCTGTGTGTCATGCTTCATTTTAGTCTGCTTTCATAGCAAAAGCATCCTTCTCTAGGGATGGGCGAACAGGTTGCGGTTCGGGTTCGGCCGTCCGGTTTGGTTTGGTCCGGTTCAGTTCAGCCGTTCGGTCCGTTTGCCGCGTTTGGGTTCGGCCATTTTGTTCGGTCGTGTTCAGTTCGGGCATTCGGAAAAAGGCTCTCTGTGCAAGAAATGATGGCCCCAGACCCATGACGGTGGGTCCTGGGGCTAGAGTAGTAGCTTCTGGATATTGGCCACAGCCCTCCCTGCCTGTAACTTGGCCCCAGAACCCTGGTGGCGGGTCCTGGGGCTGGAGTGGCTGTTTCTTGATGCAGTTGAATGAAGTCTCTCGGTGCAAGGAATGATGGCCCCAGACCCATGATGGTGGGTCTGGGGCTAAGGTGGTAGCTTGTAGATATTGGCCACAGCCCTCCCTGCCTGTAACTTGGCCCCAGAACCCTGGTGGCGGGTCCTGGGCCTGGAGTGGCTGTTTCTTGATG
>QEPC01001643.1:4327296-4345673 GCA_003113815.1 Sphenodon punctatus | reverse complement strand
AGCTTCTGGATATTGGCCACAGCCCTCCCTGCCTGTAACTTGGCCCCAGAACCCTGGTGGCGGGTCCTGGGGCTGGAGTGGCTGTTTCTTGATGCAGTTGAATGAAGTCTCTCGGTGCAAGGAATGATGGCCCCAGACCCATGATGGTGGGTCTGGGGCTAAGGTGGTAGCTTGTAGATATTGGCCACAGCCCTCCCTGCCTGTAACTTGGCCCCAGAACCCTGGTGGCGGGTCCTGGGCCTGGAGTGGCTGTTTCTTGATGTGGTTGAATGAAGTCTCTCGGTGTGAGGAATGATGGCCCCAGACCCATGATGGTGGGTCCTGGGGATAGAAGAGTGGCAGCTTGTAGATATTCGCCACAGTCCTCCCTGACAGTGGGTCCTGAGGCTGGAGTGGATGTTTATTGATGCGGTGGAATGACACGCCTCTGTGTGAGGAATGATGGCCCCAGACCCCTGACGGTGGGTCCTGGGGCTAGAGTGGCAGCTTCTAGATACATATTGGCCACAGCCCTCCCTGACTGTAACTTGGCCCCAGAACCCTGATGGTGGGTCCTGGGGCTGGAGTGGCTGTTTCTTGATGTGGTGGAATGACATGCCTTCCTGGAGCTGGAGTGGCTGTTTTTTGGTACGGTGGAATGACATCGCCTCTGTGCGAGGAATGATGGCCCCAGACCCATGACGGTAGGTCCAGGGCTAGAGTGGCAGCTTCTAGATACATATTGGCCACAGCCCTCCCTGCCGGTAATGTAGGCCCCAGAACCCTGGTGGCGGCCCGGGTCCTGGAGTGGCTGTTTCTTTATATCTATCTCTACACTAAATCTAACTGCTATTAACTATTCTAAAACCTATTCAACTAAATGGAATATCCTAATAATTAACTACAAAGGCCTTGTCCTACAAACACACTGTATCTCTATATCTCTATAACTAAGCTAACTACTATGTATACCTATCTAGTAACCATCTATCTAATAACTATATCTATATATACAATATTACACAGGGAGAAACACAAAGAACACAGGGAGGGGTACAAAACTGAAATGAAAATCAATCTGATAATAATCATACTCCTAAATAAATCCAAAACTTAAAACAGGGGAAGGGAATCAGGGATGGAATCAGAGGGAAAGGATTAAATGGAGGGGGGAGGGAGGAAGGAAGATTGAACACAGGGAACACAGGGAGGGTTAAAAACAAAAAATAGCACCTAAATCTATCTAATATAATCTAAATAAATGAGAGTATGGATGTAAATGGGTTGGATGGGTGAAATAGGAGGAGGATGGCAATGGATTAGGAATAGGAAGGAACAAAAACTGCTGGGAGAGAGGGAGCCTTCTGAAATGCCTGCTGTTCAGGAACACTGATTAGCTAGAAGGTGTTGGGAAGGGGGGAGGCAATCAGTTTTGTTTCTTGCTGCACCCGCCTCACCGCAAGCCCCATTGACTCCATGCAGCCTAGCTCGTGGCCAATCGCAGAGTGCGAAGCCAGTGGTGAAAAGGGATGGTGGTTGGGCAGGCTGGCTGCTACCTCCAAGCTTCTCCACCCCTGTTGCCTGGAAGTCTGCTCCTCAGCTGACTCCCTCTCCCTGTCACGTTTTGCCTTCCAGTGACACGTTTTTGTCACCCGAACTCACTCAAACGTGATCCGAACTGACCGAACTGTTCAGTCATTTCAATGTTCGGATCTAGTTCGGTTCGGTCAGTTTGTGTTCGGATTCCGGTTTGGTCGTCCAAACAGGCTGAGTTCGGATCAAACTCCGAACTTCCGAACCACGTTCGCTCATCCCTATCCTTCTCAAAGATTTCTCTACATCACTGGTGGTGTACTACTTCTCTCTTTCATTAGGAAGTATCTAATCTAAGACTAGGAACAAACTTCTTTGACATTCATACAATATACCGAAATCACTTCTGTATCTTTTCTTGATTATTGTCTCTATAGTCTGTCAACCAGTTTGTTTTTTGTAACAGTTCTGTGTTGGTGTAAGGGACGGGTGGGGGCTACCCAAGATGTAGGCAGATGCCAGAATCAAGGCAGAATTCATCAGACAAAGGTCCAAGGCAGGGGATTAGGAACACAGCTGGTTTCATGGGAGGGTATCAGAAGTAAAAATAAGGTCCAAGGCACAAGAGATCAGGAGGAAGGCTGGATTCAAGGCACAGGCTGGGGGAACTGGAAGCAAGACAGAAACAGGCAGCATTATTCCACCCAGTCTCCTGTCCTAGCTGGGCAACCTTATGGGGAAGGCTGGGGTGATTTGGCCTAGCCAGTGCAGGGATCCCTAAAAGGGAAGATTCTAAGCAAAGGCACAGAACAGAGGTGCTGCTGCTGAGGAGAGGGCCACCACCCTGAAGGCATAGGTTTGAGGTTTGGTTCCTAACAGCTGGTTACTTTATCCCCTCCACAGATATCAAGTATATCTCACAAGCATCGTTGATGGAATGCATGAAGTTTCCTGTTATGGAATTTTAGCATTTGCCAAATTTCGAAAGCATAATAACACAGCTTTCACAACAGCATTGTATAACTTTGCCCTAGTTCTTGTAGAAATGTCTTTATCTTTTCATTTTCACACAATTCTTCCCAATTCTTGCCTCCCTCTGCAGATGGAGTTGGCCATCTCCACTAATTGTGCTTCCAAAATACACAGACTCATTAATCATGCCATACTTTTTTCACTATCAGTCACATAGCTACCATCATTACTAACTCCTCTTTCATGACCGTTGTTTTGGTTCATTCTGTTGAACAGCATCCCAAATTCTCTGTACGAATGAGCAAAGGGCACATTACTGTTGCTGGAGAAAACATAACTTTGAATTCTCTGAGTCAGAGCCTAGCCCCGGGGCTGTCTGCTTTGTTCTGCTCTGCTAAACTAACAAGACATCTGGTAAGCCTGTGGATGTTGCCTTGGCCATCACCACCTCTCATCGTAGCCTCCAAGGCAAGATACATATCCAGGAGAAAGGGAATCTGGCTGGGAAGTCCTTACATTCAAAATATTTGATTTCCTGGGGACCATTACTGGGGTGTAAGTTAAAGCAGCTTCAAGGTTGCTTTAAATTCGTTGGATACATAGCATATGCCCTTGCTCCTCCTCTCAATTATTATTTCTCTGTGTGTTTCTTCTCTATGACACACACACACACACACACAGCCCATGAACTGGCTGCATAAAGTGCTTTGTGTAGTGGGGGCACACACGTACACTGCAAAGTGATGTCAATTGCAGAAAGTAAACAAATTGAAAAAATAGATATTTTTTTTAAAAATTTCATAGCTAGTATTGCCCGTGGTTCTAAAACACCAAAGTAGAATCAATTTGCTGTATATATTTGGAATTTGGCGAGCTGGAACTGAGGATAGGCTGGGGGTGATCTGTATGAGTCCCTGTATGCGAGTATTCCCGTGGTTCTTCTGCAATGCACGATTTGTGTGTTCGCCAAAAAAATTCCCCCACAAAACCCTGATTCCTGTCACGAAGGGGTTAAGGAACGCTGTAACTCATGTTCCATTAATCAGCAGAAAATAAGCAGCTGGTAAAAACAAAGGAAACCTGTTTCCCAGGAACCTAGTTTTGTCTAGCGAATAAAGGTTTGTTAGTAGAGATTAGATGGATGCATCCTATTCAGCTGCTTAAGTCATTAAATTAGAAAATAGTGACACTACAGAAAAGCGAGCAGCGTCCCAGTTCAAAAATACTGATGAATCATAAAGTCTAATTTGAGAGACAGGAAACATGTCACATAACTCCTCCCCCCTCCCCCCCCCGCGCTGATCTTCGGAGAAGGAGGAGTTGCTGGATGTAAATAAGCTGAGTTGCCAGGCAAGGCAGGAACTTCTCTGTCCTCTGCTTCAGTGTCTTTGGAAATTATGCTGCCACTCACACCATGAACTGGCTGTCTGGTTCCCAGGGAGTTGTTCTAACAGCATACCACCCCAGCAACAGCAATGCCGTGGCAGGGAGCAGTGCTAAAGAAAATGAAGAACCCTCCCCCGTAAGGTAAGGTACGGTACAAGGAGAACTGCACCTGCTCCAAGTAATGCGTTGGCAGTCTGAGTTGTGGGAATAGAAGCTGCTACTGCAACCTGTTGACGCAGGAATGCTGGTTAGAGACTCGGTGCAATACTATGCTATCTGAGCTGGGCAGATCATATGATCAAAGTTTAAAAGCCAGGAATTACTATATGTAACGAGGTGCAAGGCATACTACTAGCTTCTGCAACAGGTGTATTTGCAGGCACAGAATTGTAAAGTTCATTTTAAGCTAGAATCTTTAATACAAAAATCATAGTCTTTTAATGTGCTGCAAGTCAAACCCCCTTTTCCCTGGGGGAAAAAAGCAAACCTTTTATAGATAAATATTGACTGCACAGAGGAAATCAACTTTCCCAGTTTTTATTCTTCATTTTATCTTTCTTAGGAACAAGAAAAGAGATACTGTTTCCTTTTTTTTATAAATAATTATAAAACCAACCCTCTGTTGGTTTCCATAATTCTTAATGCTATATACTTTTCTTAAAATTATGGTTTTGACTAATTGAACAGCTCCTCACTACCATAAGGTGATATGGCTAATACTAACCAGTTTTACAAGTAGAAGAGATACATTTTCCATAGATCATTGAGATAAACTCTCCACCTGTGTATTTTGTTCTGTTTTGTTTTTTTCTAATGCCCTCCATACTTAGGGAACATTTACTGCTTCAGTAGATTGTATATACATGTGCATTGTACATACTGATTGCATGCAGCCAAAATTATTGCTTGCAGGTGGAAAACAAATTAATGTCATTATAGTATGATCTCCCCTGCAGGCATGCTTATTCAAGCATATATTTTGGGCATGCATGAAACTTGGGAGTGCTTAGCATCCGCAACAAATGCCGGCTCTGGTGCCAGTTGGTACACAATGTCTCGGAATCAGGCCTTTCATGTATTCCACTGCCTCTCTGCATTATATTACTTTGTTCTTTGTGCAATTTTAAAATAATTTAGAAGGCACTACTCATAAATAGAAAAGCAAATCACATTGGTAATATGTGCTCAAAAAATGGTGCTTGGAGAAAGTCACATTGACATGAGTGAAAGACATGTCTACAAAGTAGTTCATGTGATCTTCTATTGGACCAACTTCTGTTGGTGAGCACGCAAACGTTAAGGCCACACAAACCTCCTTACAGGCCTGAGGAAGGGCCCCATGTGACCCAAAAGTTTACTCTCACCAACAGAAATTGGTCCAATAAAAAATATCATCTGAATTGTTGTCTCCATCTCTTACATTTGTGACCAACACAGCAACCACTCTGGATACTTGCATATGTTACTGGAGAGGAGCGGGGGTGGGGAGAGACTTCTGTGAGGGTAATTGTGGCTCTCTTCTAATGGGAATTAGCGCATACAGGAATGCGCTATTCTGCTTTTCTCACACAAGAACACTCGCGCATGACCGAGTTCCCTGATGTGTATCTTACAATCACGGGTGTTTTTGCGTGAGAAAAGTGGAATGACACATTCCTACTTGCGCTAATTCCTGTAAGAATAGAGCCGCAATTGCCCTCACAAAAGTTCCCCCTCCCACAAGTAACATCTACAAGCGCTTTCTCTCTCTAGCCTACAATCGGTGACTACAATCAGTGAAAGAGTCTCTGTCGCACTGCTTACCTGATACAACTGCCTGATCATTCAAATGATGCCAAGTCATTACAGTGGCGTAATTTGTGTTTACAACCTAGTTTTGCTTCACAGTAGGCACACCTGTAGAGTTAGTATTTCTTATTCTGGATATAGAGCTACACCTCAATGCAGAAACGCAGGTAAATACCCTCTGGAGTAATTTACATGTTCATGTGAATATTAATTTCATTTCATTTATTCCATTTTTACCCCACCACTCTCGCCTAATGGCGGCTCAATGTGGCTTACATATATTAACACACTATCAAAAATATAAATAACAAACAGTAAAACAGCATCTGCATAAGTATGACAAAAAGTGCAACTGTATCTAAAAATAATACCTGCCCCCAACCTCTATCCCATCCTATCCAACCTACCCTCCCCAAACGCCTGATGGAAGAGCCAGGTCTCGCATTGCTGGCAGAATGCCAGGAGATCTAGGCTGAGATGCATCTCCACTGGGAGAGCATTCCACAGCGACGGGGAAGCCACTGAGAAAGTCCTCCTGTTCGTCCAGATCCGCCGGTAACGCGGGACCTCCAGGAGGATGTCCTCAGGTGACTGCAGGAGCTGCCCAGGACCCCAGGGAGTGAGGCAGTCCCTCGGGTAAGTGGGGACCAGGCCGTGTAGGGCTTTAAAGGTCAACATCAGGACTTTGAATCAGGCCCGGAAAACAATCAGCAGCCAGTGCAATGCCTGGAGCACTGCTCTAATGTGCCTCCTGCGGCCCATCCCAGTCAACAGGTGTGCCACCGAGTTTTGTACCAGCTGCAGTCTCCGGACCATCACCAAAGGCAGCCCCACATAGAGCGCATTACAAGAGTCCAGCCTCAAGGTGACTAATGCATGGATGATGGTGGCGAGATCAGAGACTGAGACATATGGACGGAGCCTCCTCACCAGAAGTAATTGGTGGAAGGCAACCCTGGCCACAGCTGACACCTGCAAATCCAAGTGTAACTGTGGATCTAGGAGCACCCCCAGGCTCTGTACAGATGGAACAAATGGAGGGCGAACAAATCCCCTTCCCCAGATCACTGACCCCGCCCACCACCGTCACCTCTGTCTTGTCAGGATTGAGCTTCAGTCGGCTCGACCTCATCCAATCCTCCACAGCAACGAAACTGCAGGACCTGGGTCAGTTGAGAATGACAAATACAGCACCGCATACTGATGACACCTGATCCCTCCGCTACAAATGACCTCTCCTAGCAGCTTCATATACATGTTGAATAAGAGAGGGGACAGACTAGAACCCTGCGGGATCCCACACGAAAGGCCCTCAGGGGACGATGTACAGTCCCCTAGTACTACTCGCTGAGATCTATCTGCCAGGTATGAATGGAACCACTGTAACACAGTTCCGTCTACCCCAGCCGGGTTCTGCAGGTGAGTTGCCAGCATCTCATGATTCACAGTGTCAAAAGTCACAGATAGATCCAGCAGAACCAGCAGGGTCGTACGACCCCTATCCAGTTCTACTAGGAAGTCCAGCACAGTCTCTATGCCATGACCTGGGTAAAAGCCAGACTCTGTGGGATCCAGAAAACTGGTGTGGTCCAGATGCACCTGGAGCTGGCGGGCGACCACCCGTTCAATAACCTTCCCTAAAAAAGGAAGGTTAGAGACAGGTGGGTAGTTCACCGGGGAGCCAACGTCAAGTGATGATTTCTGAAGGAGCGGCTGGACCACCATACTCTTAAGGTAGTCCAGCACCCTTCCCTTCCGAAGGGAGACTTTGATCACCCCAGCCAACACTGGCCCCAACATCTCCCTAGTGGTCGTAACCATCCACAATGGGAAGGGATCGAGTTCTCAAGTCATGGCCTGGACAGACCCCAGGACATCAGCTGCCTCAGCTGGCATCACCAATTGAAACTCATCCCACAAATTTGGACCAGACAGGGCATTCCTAACCTCTGGCTCTGCTACTGCTTCCAAAATGGCGAAGTCAAAGTCATGCTCAATGTGAGCAATTTTATCCACAAAGTACACCAAAAACATGTCACAGTGGGCCTTGTAACAAAGAGCCCCTACTTTGTTGCCTGCACAGCCGCGGCATAGGTCCTCAAAAATATTCTATGCTGCAACCAGTCATCTTGGGTACGGGTATGGCGCCACAGTCACTCTAACTGCCTTCCCTCGAGCTTCAACAGCTACAGGTCCTCCGTAAACCACGGAGAACAGAGATGGCGAAGTGATGGAAGTGGATGCGTAGGTGCCACCTAATCAGTGGCCTCAGCCAACCAGCTGTTCTAGAAGGCCACGAGGTCATGGCCTTAAATTCTTCATTTAATCCAGAAAGTGGGTTTAGCACAGGAAGCAGCATTGCAAACATCTCCCCTGCTAATGGAGAGATTATCTAGGAGTGACCATTCCATGACCCGTTCAGTTTCTCACCATTCTGACAAAACTATCAGCATAGGAGCTAGTTGTGGTGATGGCAGCAAATTTTGCTGGAAACTTTGCAAGGTTTTCTTTTCACTCTGGCTCCAGATGAGGTGGCTCTGGTTTTTTTTTTTTTTTGGCTTCCCAAGATTAGAATTGTTTAGAATTTGGGCACATCTTCAGAGGTCCAGTATGAGAAGAGAACCAACGCCTCTGCATTATTCCCCAAGCACCCATCCCCTTCCCAGCAGCAGGAAAAGTGTTTCTACGTGGTCCCACATATCTATTCCTGAATTCTCTTGGAAGGCTGAGGATTTACTGTGTAGAAGGAGTCTCCACATAACAATTAAAGGGATGGGGTTCTGTATAAGAAAAAATTCGCATAGGCTTAACCCTGCCAACCCCTCTGAATGAAGCTTCTAAGTGGGATGTGGGGGTGGGAACCTTGTTCTGGAATCCTCCCTGTTTCCAGATGTGTAATCTGGCTTCTTTCCAAGAAAATAATTCAGATTTACAGATCAGTTCTCATGACCAGAAGTTATGGAAACATAACAGAACAGCATTTATTTCTCAGTGTAAAAGAAAAAAATCAGGGTGGCATATATAAACTTCAGAGTTTAACTTTTATTAGATCATGTATATTGTTGGAAATGTATGAGCTTGTACGGTTGCCTATCTTAAGTGAGTGAATAATAGCCAATACCAAATTGAATTGTTTACGTAGACAGCTAAAGTTTTAGGAATGTGTGACTAACATTTTGGAGGAATGTGAAACAAAAGTGTCTTCTTGCTCCTTGAAAAATTCTGTTGTTAAGGGGACTGAGGGAAAAACAGCAAGTGTGTACTACACCCCTCATCTGTGGATTTTAAGATGCTTTACAAACTTTACATAGCAGCAGTCGTGCTTATAACAATAGGATTGCATTCACTTCTATAGGTCTTTCCTTGCTGGCAGCAGCTTTTTGAGGATGTTGGCTACACAGAAATTAATAATAAGGTCTACACATCACTTTAGGTTTGCTTTATAGTCTTTAAGTAAAAGTGTATAGGTTTTGTGCTGTCCTTCTGAAGGCCTTTAGGGTGGGGGGTGGGTGGGTTAGAGGGTTTTATCTCCCCTACGCTATTTATTGTTTATGTTTAATTGTTTCCCGGGCCCTGTTTAATATTTGAACTGTATTTTGAAGTTTTTAAAATTGTTTTATATATTTTTATATGTATATTTTTACTGTTGGAAGCCGCCCTGAGTTGTTTTCAGGAAGGGCAGGGTATACATTTAGAAAATAAATAAATATATCAGAGCTTCTCAACCAATTGCTACAGCAAACAGGCAGTCTTATTTTAACCTATGTAAGATACTTTCAGCCACACACTGTAAGAAAATATATACCCAAATTAATTTCTGGACAAAAGAATTCACCATCGTTAGTTATTTAATTACACACAACTCTTTAGCTCTTGAAGCATTCTGCAGCTTTTGATATAGATCAGTTCTCATGACTGGGTCTCTCTGGTTATGGGTCTCTCTGCTCGGTACTTAATCTGCAATGGAATTTATTTTTACAAACACACACACACCCCAGCCTCCTTAGTAGTACTTCACTCTTAAACCTGGCTATTTGTGGAGGGTGTGGAAGTCTCATCCTTATATTCCAGGGGGAAGAAGAGTTCTACATGGGTAGGATACTCCACCACCATTAAAGTAAAAGGGGAACTTCAATGGATGGAGGATTGCACCCTGAATGTACATGCAACCTCTCTGCAGGTAGCTCCTTTGCTGACTGAAAAACGGTGTCATGCTTTTGTCCTCCATGCCATTCAATCAAAAATCCTGAGTAATTAGTAAGTGGAAAACTAGGGCTTCTGTAAATGCAGAACATAGTGGATGATCATAAGAGACCCTTCTGAGAAAGAAATCTCTTCCAGCTTCCATTTTTCGCTGAAACAATTGTACTTTCCTGCTGTTAGAAGAAAGAGAAGAAAAGGGTAAGATCCTTACACTGTAGTTACTCAGGGCAAGAACTTGATTCTAATAAATAAATAAATAATGTACATGTGTCTGTCCCGTCAGACCATGATGGGACTAGTCACCTGTGTAAAATAAGGGCTGCTGAGTGGCATGGCTGCAGGGCACCCATGCACCTGAAGTGCATGGGGAATGTTTCACATGTGCGGCTCCCAGAATGGCTAGCCCGGCCACAGAGGCGGCCATCATACATTTAGCTGGCCCCGCACGGAGCACTCATGATTTTTCAGCAGTACTCCATGTCTGGCCTTGGGTGGCTGCTGCATGGGTCATGGGAGCGCGCCTCCCCATGCGCCACCTTCACAAGAGCAGTTGGATGCGTGGTCGGTGGGGGACCATGCGTGAACACGTCTTGTTTAAAAACACCCATAGTGTAAGTATTTCAGGATCAAGACCGGTGTCACTGTTCATAGTGCATAAAACATGGGGAATGGGATGGAGGAAGAAGCTCAACAAGTGAGAAGAGGTAGGCCTGGTTGTGTGTCTGAAGATGCTGTAGACGTGTTTTTATCACACATGGCCACCTGGGAGCCACTCATCTGAACACATGTCTGAAGGTGGAGCAGGGGGTTGTGTGCGCCCGTGAGCCAGGCAGCACCCACTCATGGCCACTCAGAGTGCTCCGTGCAGGGAAAACCAAAAATATCTATGGCAACAGGCAGCCATGCCGCCCCTGCCCATATGAACAGTGGCAGCTAGTCATACCAGGGAACGGAGCTGCCACTGAGACGCATTGTGGGCAGGAGAAATGGCCCTTGTAAGTCACAGGAACTGTCCAGGAGTGCTGGGGAGGCCAGGGTTCCCAGTACTCTCACCAGGGACATGTCGGTTTCAAAGGCCAGCCCGGCACGCTTTCCCCTCCTCCATGGTCTGTGGCAGGGGGAGTTCGTGGCGGCCACCTCTGTGACTACAGTGGTCACAGAGAGCTGCCATTAGCATCGCTCCCCATGCACTCCACCCGAGTGGGTGCTCTGCAGCAGGGCCACTCAGCGGCCACAGACGCCTCGCCCCAGCCCTTTTCATTTAAAAGCACCCTAAAGTATCCCCTTTTAAAAGTTAAAGCTTTATATATCACAGTCCTGAAGGTCTATCCTGAAACATAAGCAGGGGAACAGGAATAAAACTGCACTCACCAGGGACAGTTTAGTTAAATGCTTAGTTGTAGCTTCACCTTCTTTCCCGTTCTTCGTTCCATTTTTCCTGTTCTATATGTGTTTTATTCTCTTCTTTCTCCCGTTCTCTGTGGCCTCCTTTTACTTCCTCACAGGATCCCACACTGTGTTTCTCTCCTCTTATCTCAATATGACTATCTTCACTTCCTCCCTTATTCTCCAGCCAGTCACTGTCTCTCACTTTGCCTACTTATTCTTTCTCTCTCTGCCTTCATGTACATTAATTTGATTTTTCACTCCTGGTATGGCCACCCCACCTCAAGAAGAAAGGGGACAGTAGTTTGACCTTAGCAGCTGTTAGGACCACACTGCTCTTTTCTTGCTTTCTTCCTTTCTTCCTAAAGAGGATCTTGATGTCTGTGGCACTCTGTCTTCCTACTCCTGCTGGTGCTGCCCTCTCTGGGTGCTTTTAAATGGATGGCAGCTCCAATTCTACCTGTGCCAGATGTGGAAGCAAGTGACCCCGCCACTGGCACCTTGGAACATCCCAGAGCACTGGCAGCAGAGCAGGCCAGACAAACCCAGGGCGTTGGTCCAGAGTGTAGCTGCTGTCCGTCTGCTGAGCGGACCCATGCTGCTGCTCCACTCCCACCTGGCTGTTGTCCTGATAGCACCATGAAGTTGCAGGCACCTGCCTAGAGCATTAGGTGATTGCCTGCAACTCTGTGGTGTGGTGGGCAGGCGGCGGGGCACTGCACAGGCAGACCACAGCCTAGGCAAACTGCGAGGTTGGTCTAAAGCGTACCCAGGTGGGGCTGGAAGTGGGTGCCGTGGGGGTGCAGCTCCAGGGACGGGCAGCCTCCACATCCATCTGTTTACATGAGGAATAGGGAACTTTTCTGTCCTGGGGGCCACATTGAATATTAGTGTGAGCTCTGAGGGCCACATAGAGGTTGGGGGTAGGGGTGCTTAAAGGGTTTATTCAAGAAAAGGAGGGCCCAGATCATGGATCTGTGCTGTGGATCTGCCCTAAGAACATAAGTAGTGTCATACTGAGTCAGACCAATGGTCCATCAAGCCCAGCGTCCTGTCCTCCGACAGTGGTCAATCTCGATCACATGGGAGAAGAACGTGTTGCAATGGGCAATCCATTACCTGTTGTTCACTTCCAGCTCCCAACAGTAAGAAGTTCATCCCGTAAGCTACTTGGTTATTAGCCATTAATGGACCTACTCTCTAAGAACTTATCCAGTCCTTTTTTAAACCCAGCTATACTACCGGCCTTGACAACGTCCTCTGGCAACAAATTCCATAGATTAATTATGCGTTGAGTGAAAAAATTACTTTTATTTGTTTTAAATCTGGTGGCAGCTAGTTTCATGGAGTGTCCCCTAGTTCTAGTACTATTTGAGAGGGTAAATAACCATTCCCTATCTACTCGTTCCACACCTCAAGATTTTTTAAACCTCTATCATGTCCCCTCTCAGTATTCTCTTCTCTAAGCGGAAAAGACCCAGCTTATTCAGCCTCTCTTTGTACGGAAGCCGTTCCATACCCTTTATCATTCTTGTTGCCCTTCTCTGTACCTTTTCTAGTTCAGCTATATCTTTTTTGAGATGGGGCAACCAGAACTGCTCACAATATTCCAGGTGCAGTTGCACCATTGATTTGTATAGAGGCATTATGACCTCCTCAGTTTTATTCTCTATTCCTTTGCGAATAATTCCTAACATTCTGTTCACCTTTTTGACTGCTGCTGCGCACTGCACTGTGGATTTCATTGTATTGTCCACAAACCCTCCCAGATCCTTTTCCTGAGTGGTAAGTCCTAGCTTAGTACCCAGCATAGTGTACTCATAGTTTGAGTTATTTTTCCCTATGTGTATCACTTTACACTTGTCCACATTCAATCTCAGCTGCCATTTAGTGCTTAGGTACCCAGTCTCATAAGATCCTGTTGCAGTTCTTCAGTCTGCTCATGTTTTTAACTACCTTGAATAACTTGGTGTCATCTGCAAATATGATCACCTCCCTCTTAACGCCCTTTTCCAGATCATTAATGAATACATTAAACAGCTCTGGTTCCAATACAGATTTCTGGGGCACACCACTTTTTACATCTCTCCATTGTGAAAACTGACTATTCAGTCCTCCTCTTTGCTTCCCATCCTTTAACCAGTTAGCGATCCATAGAAAGATACTACCTCAAATCCCATTACTTTTTTGTTTTCTCAAGAGTTTTGTCCCCCTACCCTTGTGTGCATGCCCTCTGCTCTGCTCCATTATCATGAGCTCAGTTTGTCAGTGCTTGTGGGTAGAGAATGGATCCAGGGGCCAGATCCAGGCACTGGAAAGGGGCTACATAAAAACTTGCTGAGGGCCACATTTGGTCCCTGGGCCTGTGGTTCCCTACCCCTGATTTACACCATCTCTTGCATTTTCAGGAGCATGAGAATTCCCAGAACTAAGAGCCCAGCTCCTGACATTCCTGTTTCTTCCTTCTCTCTCTTTATGGCGGGTCCCTTTTGGCCACCCATGGTGAGCCATATGATAGACTGACCGTCGTAATGTAAGCGGTGTTGAACACAAGACAACAAAATCACAGGTTTTGCCTACTTGAACTAGGGATGTTATTCTATTAATTAATTTAATTAATTAATTAATAAATAAGCTTTTATTCATTATATGGAATGTGAACTAACACTAGGGTTTTGGCATAATACATTTAACCAGTGTGCTACACAAGTATTGCCATGCATAGAAATTTACTTGTTACTTGGTCTCACACTGGAGAAAGTCTAAAGATAGGAGACATTTGCAGCTTCAGTGCAAAAGATTCAAGATTACAGGAAACGATGTTTAATCTTTACCCAAACAGAGAGCAGCTGAGAAACCTATTATGAAGAGTCAAATTTAATCATCATTATCCTAACTATCTGTCTCTGAACCAGTCCCCTAACATTAATTCACTTACCTTCACACTGCATGGTTTATATCTGTGATCATTTAATTTCAGATAGGTACAATTACCACTGCAAATCCTCATTTTACTTTTTTAAAAGGGTCTTCTTCCACCTCTCCAAGGAGAGGTGACATCACACCAGCACATTCACTTCCATCCTGCAAACAGGAAATTGCTACAGGAGGAATTTTCAGGATTCACAAGGAACAGTCATTGAGCATTTGCACTCTGATTTACACTAGCAGAGCCTTTATGTGCATGTAGAGTTCTTTCGCAATCTGCTATTGAGCCAGACATCTGAAAATCTCACTTCCTTCCCACAATGTGTTGCACTCTTTACTTATCCTAGTATGGGAAGCAGTGCAGTTTTTTACTCATGCACTTTTGCCTTTTCTCTTTTACCTGCACTTTTATCTTTTCTGTTTTACAAAACAAAAGCTTTGTGACACCCAAGACAACCATAGCAATCTTTTGTGCTTTGGATCTGCAGGACCTGTGAATACATATGTTTTTACTACATTTGGCAAACGCTTGTCTTTTCTTATTTAGATCTTCCCTGCTCACTGAAACCACACCAACTGCTCACCTTACAAATTCATGGATAGACACACAGCGCCTCTTCATCTGCTCCGTTTAAGAGTAGTTTGGGAGTATTCTTTCCCCCCCTCATTGGAACAGATTCCATTTAGAGTTTCACCCAAAGTTCACAGAAGTGAACAAAAGGAGTCTACTAGCTTTAATGAATCTTGGCTCAGGCTTTTTGCATCCACAATCAGTAGCATCTGTGCTGAAGTCACTAGGGTTAAATAGGTGTAAGGCTAGTATTAGAGGATGATCAGTTACCGTTTGGCACAGATGTCAATGGGTGCTGAGACGTTAACTCTTGTGATTGTGCCGTATATATTTTTTATGATGCAAAGAATGAGATGCCTTTACCTGTAATGGTGAGGAGGGTCGGCAAGGGGAGGTGTGTATTAATTCTACTTAATGCTGATTAATACAAAATGCTGATTAAGTAGGATGTACAGTATATTAGATTCTCTGTTTAAGCAAAATGTGTTCAAAAGAAAATAGAAGTCCTAAGTTTCTTTCTTTTTCTTTGAAAAACAACATGTACCTAGGTTACTTTTTGAAGTGCATAGTGACTATTATGATATTTTTCAAACTGCTGGCACTGCCACTCATTAGAACGTGCAAGCCTGTTAGTTAAACCATGATCATTGCCAGCGTTTTTCTCTCTATCATGATTTAACAAAATGAGCCTTGAGTAGACAAGTTGGAGCTGAAAGCAGCAAGAGTTTCAAATGGCTATTTATAGATACCCCAGAAATATTTGCAACGTGAACACTCTTCTCTATAATTAATGATAATACTAATGAAACTAAATATGTACCTTCAGTTTTTTGGTGAATCAAAACTGTACAGCTGAGCCCATAATTAATTACAGCAACTCTGGTACAGATGAAAATTCTTGCTGTGAGCTGCTTTGTGGATCCCTGTTATGCATGGTTCATTGACTGGCACTCGGACAATCTGGGCTATTAATGAAGTTCACTGAGGGAAAACCGATTCCACTCTAAAAGACTGTAGTGTTTTGAACAAGACAGACTACATGGAGAGGGCTCATTATTATTAACGAACTAGTCTTTACCTAGAAATCCTGACCTTTGTTTTAGTGTCAAATCAACAAATTGCAAATTTGTCTAAGAAAACTGCAGATGAAATCAGGATGCAAAAACAAAGACAAATCCCAGTTTGTGCTAAGCACAGATTTAAGCAATCCTTTCCCTGTGTGTAGTCAGGTTTAGCAGCATTAGCTTAGTAACCTAGGTGTAGATATCCTCTTCGGTATCTGTTGCCAGATATGGGCGAAAGCTGTTCAAAGTAGTCATTTCTGCATGCTTTTCTTTCTTCCTAAACTCCTTTAATTCCCTGGAAGCTTCAGTAATAGAGTTTCCATTAGGATACCAGGAAGGGGGACCAAACTACATAGTTGGTCTCCCTCCACAACCGTACCCTCAGAAGAAATTTGGCTAATGAAGGATACTACTTTCTGCAAAAGTAAAGGACTTGTTCTGTTACAATTGAGGGAGGTTGAATAGTCTTGTGCTGTGCCGACCAGGGTCAGACGTCTTGTGCCTTGCTCAGGGCTACAGCCCTCTAAAGGGTAAAATCCTGGGATCTAGCAGTTCTATGATAAAATTCTGACATAGATTTTCAGAGAAGCCCTGGACAATCCCTTAATCTCTGCAAAATAGGGGTTAATAACATTTCTTTCCTCCTGAACTTGTGTTTGTTTTTCTTTGTCTGCACAACACCTACTAATCGGGCTCTGATATTGGTTAAGGCCTCAAGATGCTGCTGTAATTAAATAGCAAATAATGAGAGTTGATACCTGACCCATTGATAAATCAGTTTTCTTCTTGCCTGTCTAAGGTTTTGCATCATTCTATTGAAGTAGGGCTATTTTAAAAATTTGGAAGCTCAATGTAAATGGATTTTTGTGGCTTCTTTTATGGCCCTTCGGAGAAGGCCACCTTCCTTCCGCTGCTTTTCTATACATTCCTGATGTCTGGGCAATTCTGTCAGTGGCAGGTGGTCCCTCCCTGCTCCGACAGTTTGTTCCCACTAGAGGAGAATAACCTGAGGTAGGTTAAGGTGACTGGATTCCTCCCTCAGAGTTTGTGGAGTTGAGGGGGAGAGGAGCAGAACACTGCCTATTGCTTGAACCCAATGGAGATGGCAGCAGTGGGTAATTGTGAGGCTAGATTCTGCTCTCCTTGGGTGTTTTCAGACGTTACGAGATCGCTGTTCACCACACTGAATCACAGTGGATCCCATGTGGTAGCAGTGATCTCATGAACGTCTGTGTGACCCCCGCCAGATGTTCACCACAGTGAATCTCTGGTGGGGGTCACAGCTAACCTCAGGGCCAGAACCATGGTTAGACTGGCCATGATCTGGGACAGGGTTGGCAATGGCAGTGATGCACATCTGCTTGCCAGCCCCGTCCCAAAATCGGGTCCCAACCACAGGATGGGGTCGGGCGCAGTGGCCTGATTGGCCACTACGTCCGCCCGTCTCCCCGTGGGCGGCCGGCCAATGGAGCGCAGGGGGTGGGTGGGGCTGAGCGACCGCACGTCGCACCCCGCAGTCCTGCGTCACCCCGCCCCTCCCCAGTTTCCCCCAGAAATCAAACCGGCGCATCTAAAGGATGGACGGCCTGATCACGGACCAGGATCTGAGACGGATTCCGGTCCAGGGTTCAACGTGGCGGACCGAGAGGCCCATCTTGTCTGAAATTACCCCTTGTCTAACTTGAAGGATCAGCCATCACAATGTTGCTCTCTAGAGAGAAGCCTGAAACAACTACTGCCTACCTTGTGTGTCGTGTCGTGCCCCCCGCAAAATAGGGCTCTGTATTTAAGGAATGACCAAAAATACAATTAAATTCTGAGCTTTTTTGGCATTAAACTTAATGGTTTAGTGGAAAATGTAGGTTCCATAGGAAATG
Organism: Sphenodon punctatus; assembly: GCA_003113815.1. NCBI lineage: Eukaryota > Metazoa > Chordata > Lepidosauria > Sphenodontia > Sphenodontidae > Sphenodon > Sphenodon punctatus. The sequence continues at coordinate 4,327,986 of QEPC01001643.1, read as the reverse complement.
AAAATACTTGAATTTTTATCATAGATCTCATTTCAGGGCTTGATCCTTAAGAGCAACACAGGGCATGCATTGCTTCTTAGCTTAGGGGGCGAGGAGTCGGTTACAGTTGAATGCTGAGTCTCCCAACACAATTTACATTCTCTGTTCTTACAACACTGAAATACTGCCCGACCCTCATAACCCTTAATTCCAGCTAAAAGATCCTTGCAGAAAAGTTCAAGGGAAAGAAAATGAGGCAAAACTATGGTATGCATTTGTTCACTGGGAAGGTTTTGTAGTTGAGTTAAGGGTGTTTAAAAATTAAGTTGCAGAGTGTATGGCTTGAAGGTAAAGAGGAAAGGGAAGGACTTGGGAGTGATGTAGGGTTGCCTCTTCTTGCAGTTTTATTTATTTAATTTATTTATTTATTTCATGGATTTTTATCCCGCCCCATCCTGCAATGCAGCTCGGGGCAGTTAACAACAATAAAAACAGTTTTAAAAACAATTAAAATACAAATATAAAATATATCAATAAAACAGGGCAGAGTACAATAATAAATAAATACATAGGTGGAGGATTAAAAATCACCCCCCCCACCCCTCCCAAAGGCCTGGGCAAACAGCCAGGTCTTACAGTTCCGCCGAAATGTCAAAAGGCTTGGGGCCAGGCGAGCTTCCTCCGGAAGGGAGTTCCACAGCCGCGGCCCTA